>JAVKPL010011713.1:0-52588 GCA_032173675.1 Gastrolobium villosum | reverse complement strand
TTTCCAATAATTCCCAAATTTGTACAAGTGATCTATGACCTCAAATGGTACCTAATAATCATAGGGTGGTGGCACACACAAGGACCAACAATGCCTTGGGGCTCTTACAACCCATCACAGTTTATATTCAATTACCTTTTTTCCATCACTTTACTTATTATTTTCAACTTAACAAGTTTCAATCACCCTAATCCGTTTGCATGCATTCTTTACATCATAAAACATAAATCAATACTATAATAGGCCTATTGCCCTTTCATCATATTACATATTTCAATATTACATCAATTCACGTGCAAATTACAATTCTTTCAAATGACACTTTACACTTTACAATTCATAACCTTCAAATGACATAATACATACTCCAAAATAGACATGGTAAATAAAGACTAAACTTAAGCAAAATAAATCATGAACATAATGATACCATAATCCTAATCACATGCATTGTTCATGAGCTAAGTCTAGCCTAGGCCCAATGGCAAACAATATGCAAAATGACAAATCCTATGTCTAATCATCCTACGGGCTTCTTGTCCACCGCTCCAACTCCACTTCTACCTCCTGAAATAAAGTCCCCAAGACGGGGTGAGATATACGAATATATCTCAGTAACCCAGAGGTTCTGGAAAATACTCCGCCCAATGGCTCACTTCGATGCATATAAATAATGTAAAATAACATCTTTAAAAATGGGATATAGCAAGGAATTTAGAGAAACTGGGGAACATAGGGATACAAAATACGACGAAGCTGGAATGGTAGCTACCAATACCACGCAACGTCCTGCCTAATGGCTCGGCATATAAGCCTACGGGTCTCATCCAAGGCGTGTTCCAAGAACATCAAACCAAGGTACCCCTCCCATCCACATACACCCGAGACTTCCTAGTGTGCTCCTATCCGGATTACACACCACGACCCTAGGTCAACTGGAACTCCCTCTCGGAGACTTATCTAGTGGAAGTCCGAAACGCCCGAAGGCAAAACTGTCTACTGGCCAGAGACTCGGTACCTATGTACCAACACACATACTACATGCATGATCATGTTATTCTACACTACTCATATACATTTTCTACCATCACCCTCAACAAGCATGGTGGAACACACAAGGGGAACAAGCCCCAGTACCAAGAGGTTACCTTAGCAAGCCTCTCCACTTAGCTCCACAACAATATATTCTCCGAGCTCGTTACTCAGCAGAATGCCTACACAGAGGACATTCCCAATTACTTAAAACTCATATGAACACATGCAAGTTACCAATTATACAAGCATGGTTCCAATCACTTACCTCAATCCTACTTGGTCCAGGACCAAGGGCAATCCATCGACTCACGGTTCGGGGTTCAAATCAACGTACGACAACCTACAACAACCATGTACAAATCATCAGTACACGACAATTCCATCAGAATACGAAAAATGTCCAAAAACCTCCCCTACACCTTGTAGGTTCGGCCAAAGTAGTGTAAATTTAAGATTTATTTTTCTAAATTTTTTTCTCATTTTATTAGGCATCCTTAGGTTGCCAAAAGGCCATATCAAGTGCCACTTTTTATTTTACTTCATCTAAACGTTGTTTTGCCTAATATTTCGCTCTAGGTCCAATTACACCTCTCATCACCATCACTTATTTTCCATTGATCCTTAAACCATCCAACCACTACACAACCCATCTAATTACCATTTAACATAGATACATCATCCAAGCAATGTCAACAACATCAATTCCCTAATTTTCCCTAAATGGCCGAATTACACAATGGTTTACATCCAAGGGATTTCCATCAATTTTAACCACTCTACACCTCATACAATCCTATTATATCATCATACAATCATACAACAACTCACCAATACAATCCTAACACATTTTCAAAACTCAAAGTCATGACATCCTCAAAATTTTCTAAGTTAAAAATTCACATTTTTCATCAATAATTTTTATTGCATTTATGGCTACTACACATCATTCTAAGGCATTATCATCTAATACACATTTTCCATTTGAGCTCTCTAACAACACAAATCATCAAATTCCCCTTTAGGGTTCATGAAACAAAACCAAAGATTAAACCATTGAAATGCAAGGAAACTTACTCCAAAGCTTGGCACAAGGCTCCTCTTAGACATACTCCACCATTGGAGCATTTAGAAACTCCATGGACACAAATTTAAAACTATGATCCGCGGCCTTTGGGGGTAAATATCTCAAAATCTAATGGTTTTCAAGGCTCAAGGATACCACCAATGGGTTTAGAAGGTGATTCCTATCGAATTTCAAGTCAAACTTTGCTTGATTTGGTGCTTGGATGATCAAGTTAAGAGAGAAAGAAAGCTTGGGGAATTTTTGGCCATGGAGGGGAGCAACTCGGGTTTGAGAGAGAGAAGGGGAGGGGAAGATGATCATGAATAGTGATTTGCCATGTGGCTTAAATGATTTAAGTGGGGTGGGTCCCACCGTCACCTCACACGATTTCAAACTTATTTGAATTTCCCTATAATTCCACTAAACGTCCATACACTCACAACCTATTTAGAAACTCTAATTTTTAGCATTAACCATTCTCTTTTAATTATACTTGATCATATGAATCCGGACTTTTCCGATCGTTCAGAGAAAATGTTGTTTTAAGCTGTTGCGCGCGCCGTTGGCACACTTCCCCAAACTAACTTATTTCCATCAAATATTATCAGAAATCATATTCCCTAGTTCTATGAACCATTTATAACTTGTATTCAGAACCTAGAGCTCAAAACTCAATCGGCACGCTTTACGGTGCAACTGTACCGCATTATTTTTACCCGATAAAAACATTATTCACTGAATTTTCTGAGACTTGCCTATCCACTCAATTTTTCGTTCTGAATCCATTTCAGGTGTTATTTTTATCATCTGAGACCTTCTATTAAATTTCTTTCCTAGGGTTGTGTGCATGGCTAATTTACTATTTTGCCCTTTCTTTGTATTTTAGCCTTATACTCAAGATTTTCACTAATCCTTCTCTTTAATTCTCATTTAATATTTTAATATTTAAACTTAGAAATGCGAGGTGTTATACTGCCTAACTACGGTAGAGGAACAAGAAATGGTTCTCTCGTCATAGGACATCAGCCTATTAACAAGCTCTTGTTCACATTATGTTGGTGCTAAAAAAACTTCCATATAAACTACTCTCATTAATATAAATAATTATATTCTAATGCCACTACAAGAAAAACGGAACACAGAGGCGGTGTATTTTTGGCGGGCCCTAAAACCGCCCCTGATCCTCGAGATTTTACTCACACCATCATGCAGGATGCTTTCATCTCCCATTTTTCCGAGTTAGAGTTTAGTTGAATTTACTTCCGTGAAGCATTTACTATTTTCCCTTTCTTCATCTTCTCGTATTGAACCTTATTCGTCTATTAAGCGAATGGGGAAAATATGATTAAAAATTCCAAATCATCTTCTTCTTCTTTCTGTGTTAGGGTTTTCTCTTCTACAGTTATTAACCTCACCCCACTTTCTTCTCTTTAGGCGTTACTCTCAAAACAACTTTATTCCCCAAATCATCTTCTGCTCTTCTGCTGCATTGCCTTGACGCTCATCATCCTCGCCACCACTGATTCCACCGTCATCGTATCCACCAACCACGGATCTCCTCTGCGTCACTTTCCTCTTTCGAGGTTCGTTACTGGTTTTTGTTAATTTTCATTTTAATCCGTTGATTATTTGCTTAATATATATTCCACGAACTTAATCGAAAATATATATATATAGCTTGCTCTGCGTTATTAAGATTAGTTCAGTTTTGGTAAGCGATTTTTTAATTTTTTTTGGTAAGCAATTTTATTTTTGGCTAGATTTACCAATGAGAAATATAAAAACTTTCCATTCTGTTGATTTCCCCCCTCTTTTCATCTTGTTTCTTTCCTTTTTTTTGTTTTTAATAATTCTTTAGGGAGGGGAATGAATAATTATTTATTTATTTTTTTGAAAAATATGCAATAATTGATAGCCAGAAGTTGATATTTGGATGAGTTGATATTTTGACGGAATTACCGGTTTATAGATAGGGAAATGTTTTGTGGAATAGAAGTAGATGATTACCTGGCTCTAAAGGTTAGTAAAGTTATAATTGCTAACAAAATGAAGTTATTTCTTCTATGTATCATCTCAAAACATCTCAAAACAGTTGTCAGAGGATATGGTCAAAGATGGTTATGAGGACATCATGAATACTGATATTGCATCAGTTGCAATTGACATGATGAGAAGAAAATATGGGTACACCCCTCAGCTAAAATGTATCTTATCAATTATATTATCTTGTTTGTTTGTATAATCTTTCATCTTTTAATTAAATACAAAAACCCTAAACTCCTCCTGTACGTTTCCTTCATGAATCTTAATAGACATGCAGATGGATGTCAGGGATATGAGGTACTTCCCAGATGAATTTTTGAATTGATATTTTGATTTTTGATGGTGAACTCTGTTTCTACTCTGCTCTTTTTCTCTACCTTTTTTCTCTTTTATCTTTTATCTTTTGTTTTGGTTGTGACTCTTTGAGTTAAAGCTAGTTTACTAAGAGAACATCTAGACCAGTTGCATTTTGTGAATATGTTTTCCAGCATGTTGGAATCAGAGTGTGAGTCAGCAGCATATGGGGATGGACTTCTCACTTCAAGCAAACATGGTGTCAAGACAGAAGGATTTGTGCAAAGAGGCCACTCTTGGTATGTTAAATGAATAATTAGTACCCTTTGAAGATGTTAAGGACACATGGCCGAAAATAAGATTGAAACTTCAGATAATTTAATGTTGTACTATTAATTTATCCATTTCATATCTTGATTTAAAGAGCATGTAAGCTGCTTAAAAAATGTAGTCTCTTATTCATGCAGGTCCATTGCAACTGATATTCCAAGTGACTTTAATGCATATAGAGTTCTATTTGATGAGGTAAGTTTGTGTATTGGCTTTTTACGCATGTCTAAATAATTCAATTAACAATTAACATAAAATGTGTTAGAATTTTATATAACCAGTGGAACGCCTCTTTTCAGCCATGCATAAAAAAAAGAGGTCATTTTTTATTTACTTCATGGAAAATTTTATTTAGTTTCAGAAAATTGATTGTCCCATTTTGAACCCTAGGAGTGGTTTAATCAATCAAAGAGTTTCACAACAGTTGGCAATAATAGTTTACTAGTAGGAAATGAGGATGAGATAGCTTTAAAGACGTTCAAACACTTTAAATTTAATTTCAAAGCAATAAAGGGGATAAGAGTGTAGGTAAAATAAATAACCATATTTTAAGTTTACTCTATAGCATACTAAATATTATATTTTATAATTTCTTACGAGACTCTGTAAAAAAACAAAGAAATGTATATTTCAAATAATTAAGTTTAAAATTGCTAATTCATTCATAAGTTGAGATTTTGGATATACGTGATTATGTTTTTAACCCAGTTTGAAAAATATGATTTTATTTGTGCCTTGTCTTAAGGACTCACTTAACTTCAGGATTCAAGGACACCCCATGAAGCTTGTTGAGATGGAAGGGTCCCAACTGCAGGTTCAGGTTTATATGCTATCTCGGATTATCATTAAGTCTATGGGTCCACCCTTTCTTTTTTAATTGGTAAGTTAAGTAAATTATTCTAAGATTTGATCCGAGTGCTTGTTAAATGGACGAGAAATTTATTTTGATCTCTAGTCCAGGATGAGAGTTTTGACATTCTTTATTAGTTTATTTAAGTTAGTCTTGTAGGCGGTCGACAACCAATTTAATCATATTTAGTTTCCTTTTCTGACTTGAATCTTCCAAATCCATAATATTATTCTTTTATGTGAATTCTATTTTTTTTCTTTCATTTTCTTCTGAAGGGCTTGATGAAGGTGCGTGATGAACACATGATTTCTTTGTATATTACTCTATTCTTTTTCCTTCCATTATGGCTTAATTTCTTTGTATGTTGTTGCCTCTCCTTTCTTTTTTTTTATGACAGCATACAGAAAAGCCACTTCCATTGAGAGCAAATGCCCTTAAAAGGTTAGTGTGTTTTGGTTTTTACTCCCCTGATTACGACTTCCAATTCAAGTATCTGATTTCCTAGTTTCAATTAACTTGGAGAATTTCCAAATTTATATTTGGTTTTTGTACTAAGTAACATTTCACCTATTGTTTGATTATTGTGTACTTGGGAGGACATTCTCATGGTCCAGACCCTTCGTCTAGTGATCTGGAAACAGCCACAAATTCCCATTATGAATCCAGTGAAATTTCGAGAGACTGAGGGTGAGATTTTTTTGGGAAACCTAGAAGAGAGAGAATGAATTTTTGTCTCAAGATGTAGGGAGAGAGGGGAGATCTAAAAAGTTAAAAATTAAAAAAGAAATCATTTGGGTTCTTTGTTCAGTTTTTTTTCTTTATAATTTATATATATGTATAATAGGTTTCTGCATCGTTGCAATATACCAATCCAGCCTTACCAAGGGCTAACAGTAAAACTCTATGTTTTATTCCTTGGAAATTAATAGGTAATTTTTTTTCTTATAATTTTTTTAATTTGTAATATCCATTTTCGAAATCTTCCTTTCTCACAGAGATATATATCATCCGAAGTTTTTTCTATTAAGTAATTTTGTATTTTACTTGGATGATTTATCTATAAATTTGTGTGATATTTTTACTAATCAGGTTCCAAATTTCTTTCCTTGTCTTTCTGCCTTGACCTCTCTAATATGTGATGTAGTTGGTTTGTCTTTTGAATTTGCAGCATCTAATTGTAGAACAAGTATCTCGTATGGGTTTGAATTCTCTTCTTATTGTATGAAAGCTAAACAAATGTCGGGTTCAAGGTTTCTCTTCAGTAATGGTATCCTTTCAAGCTTTCAAGGTTTCTTTTCTGTTTACTTTAGTCCATTAACCTATTTTGTTCCTTTGTTGTGTCTCCTCGATATTTTTTAACCAAAACCAGTGAGAAAAAAGAGAGTTTGCCACAAAAATTTGAAGCCTCAAAATATACTGGTTTGTTTTATGTTCTTGCTGATATACATTTTAAGTTAGAATTCTTTCTTAATATCCCTTGGTGTACATTGTTTGTTACATAAAAAAAATTTACATGCTAGGGGACCATAGCCTTATTGTGGTGATAATTGTTGTTCATATCCTTTGTGTTTCACTTCTGGGTAAAATATAGCTTCTCAAGTTATTGCTGTCGTTTTTTCCTTGACATGAATAGCTTCTCAAGTTATTGCTGTATATGTTTAGATTGATCTCTTTTTATTAATAACTTCAGTAAAATTAAGTTTGGATAAGTAGTGCAGTACTGAAACTAGTGTTATGTGTAGGTAAAAGGGCTTTTATTGCTGGTGTGGCTGATGACAATGGATATGGTTGGGCAATTGCAAAATCTCTTGCTGCAGCAGGACCTGAAATTCTTGTTGGCAGATGGGTACCTGTAAGTTCTTTGTTTTTCTCCTTTTGATAAAAATGGGGTACCTCTGTCAATTTGTGAATCTATGAAGTTCTCTGTATGCTACTATAGATATGTTCAATTTAGAAACTGAGTTTATGCCACCTTCGAAGAGGTAGTGGCATGCAAGGGCTTAGAGGGAGTCCAAGCTGAAGTAAAGGACATGGACTGGGAGAGCACCTTCTTCTTGTGCCATCTCCCACAGTCCAATATTTCTGAAATCCCTGATCTCAGTGAAGATACAGGTCAGAAAGTTGAAAACTAAGAACATACATCACATATTGTTGATGGCACATATATGTATATGTCTCTGTGTGTTTGTGTGAAGTTGATAATTTGATACATGTCTATGTCTACATGCACAAGACATAAGTCTGAACTATATGTGGTAATGATGCACACACAATGAAGGAATTTGTAGAGAGATTAGAGAAACTTGCAGAGGAGCTGCTAGACATGTTATGTGAAAATCTTGGATTAGAGAAGGGATATCTCAAGAAGGCCTTCTGTGGATCGTAGGGTCCAAGTTTTGGCACAAAGGTTGCAATCACCTCTATTAGTATTTCAACATATGGGATCAAAATTCCCTTTCCCCCGTTTCATACTTGGGATCAAATATTATAACAAAAGCTATCAAATATGATCCAGGATGCCATACAAGATCACTTTTGTTATAATATTTGATCCCAAAGTATGAAATGAGGGAAATGGATATATGTGTAGTATCAAATTTAAAATACACATAACATAAGGAAGCTTCTGTATTTTTTAAGTCCACCATAGCTCCCCCTATAAATATATCAAGATATTATCTTATTTCAAAGATGGATATCAGAATTTTCTGAATTATTATTTTATATTTCTATAAGCAATCCTTTATATATAACTAAAATTATTCAAAGGGTGAAATGCTACCTTGACAGGACTGCATAACTAATTGAACTGTCAAATTTATAGTTGTAGTTTCTATTAAAAAAAATGCCTTGTAGCTACAATTGGTGAGGTTGGTTTCCCTTGTGTAATCTCAATTTTAAAACTTCAAACTCTTTGATTTATTTGCCTTAATCATTCCTCATCTCTCTTTGATAAATAGAGGACGAGCCTTGGAAAAACGGTAAGGTTGCTTCTTATGACCGAAAGATCACAGGATCGAGTCTAAGAAACAGTCCCTTTATACAGCCGCCTCAAAGTTAGAGAAGATACGGTACAGTACTAAATTGAGTTTGTTTTTATGTCTTTCACCATCTAATCTCATGAAAAAATATCTTTTATGTCTTTCTAAAAGATTAAATTCCCAACCTTTTTATTTTATGTCTTGCTAAAAATAGGGTCGTGAAATGGTTATAACAAGTAAAGATGATAGAATAAATGTGTTTTTGGGTGCTGGCATTAAAACCAAGAACAATAGTGTAAAAGCATATTTTTCAAGATTCATTTTTTATTTTTAAAGGTTGACAAACATCTCACTAATATTTTAAAAAAATTAGTTCTTGATAATTCTTACTCATATTTTTTTTCTTGTCCAGATTTTTTAAAATTCATATTTGGAGATCTTGTTAATTCAGATTTTTTAAACTTCATCAATTATGCAGATCTCGCATTTCCTCGCTTTTGTCTCTAATCAGGAACACACTTTTTTTGTATTGATTTACTATTATATCTATTGATGAAGTATTTGTGCAGGTTAGTTTGAGTGCATTTGCGTTCTTGTTCTCAAAGCTTGTTCAGTACAACCAAATGCAAGTTGACAATATTGGCGAGCTCTAGCAAAGGTGATCCTCTCATTTATTCCAAGCTGGGAGAGATCTTTAGTATTGCTAAGGATGATTTGTTTCCTTGGGTTCAGGACAGTAACCAATTAATGTAACATTTTAGTTATATGTCAATATTGCTTTGTTTTGGGTACTTTATTTTTAATTTGTGAAGCTTGTAGAGATAATAGTACAAGACTTATGTTTTAATTTGTAGTTGTATTGACAATGTGATTACTTTTATGATTAATTTGTAAAAGACTTATGTACTTTGTTTTTGTCATATGTTTGGATCTATAAATTTTTAATGTTAGGCTTTTTATATTGATCTTTATTATTGTTTCTAGTTTTTTTTTTATAATGTTATAATAATTTTAATGTTATAATAACAGGTTTGATCATAAACAATAAATGTATTTATGATCAATGAAATTACTGTAAAAATTTAAGTCAAATTATATAATTAAATGAATTTTACAATTCAGTGGCTATTTAAAATATTTATGTTTACCCAAAAAAATTTTATATTCATAGAAACCACCACAGAAAAATAATTTTTTTTAAAATGAATTACACGATTTAGCGGCGGTTTAAAACCGTCGCTATAAAAAAGTATTATTTTTTTGCAATAATCAATGGCGGTTTGTATATATTTTGCGGCGGTTTGTTTTTTCGCGTCGGTTATTCCGACGGTTCCTGCAAACCGACGCTAAAATTTTTAACGTCGCCAGTTTCTAAGTCGGTTCTCAATTGGCCACTGAAATTTTTAGTGGCGGTTTGAACCGCCGCCAAATCTAAAATAAACCGCCGCTAAATCCCGCTTTTGATGTAGTGATGCACTGATATGGAATTTGATATGGTTTAGATATGTAAGATTCAAAAAACTATCCAGCTGTACAACATGCATGATTAATCTACAGATGTATTTCCTTGAATTATTCACTCCAAAGCTACATTAGCTTTCAAAATCAAAATTGAAAATTTTATGAATAGTAGTAGAATATGAAGGAGAATCTCAAGCAAAACTTATGTCAAGTGCAGATAATTTCCTCCAAAAGATCATAAAAAATAAAGTCATCTAGCTCAAGCCCCACAAATTCAGAATCAAATTGAAGATTCATCCACCCATCATTTTTTGCTAGATCTCTGCTCACATAGTAATCCAATGAAGGGTAAACCTCAGATGTTGAGTTCAGATACCAGCTAATAAGTGTCCATACTTTATGGAGAACATTGTCTCCTGCTGGCAATGGATGAACATGGCAGAGCGAAGACAAGGGTCTGGGATAATAGTTGTATGATCTCCCAAAAATCTCCAACAATCCCTCATTGATTATATCAAAAAGAAGTAGATGATTACATTGTCCACCTTCATCACAATTACCAGAGCAATCAGGATCCAGAAGCAAGCAACCTTCCAATTCTTCATACACTGAAGGATCAACTGGTTGGTCATCAGAATACCATATCCCAAGGGATTGATTGCCAGTGAAACTAGAGAGCTCCAAAACCTTTCTAACATAATTAAATGCAGCTTCATTACTTGTATCCACTTCAATACATGGAATTTCATAGTTGAAGCGTTTGCTTACAGTTCCAAGGTTCTGAAAATTCTCTCCATTCTCAACCACCTCCTCTTGTTGCTCAGCCATATTATCCAATGCATCATCCGGCCCTGGCTTTAATTCTGAAATTGTTTCTGTACAACCATCATTATTAGAGGGACCAATTAAAACAAGAACCATGGAGAGAGTAACAGGTTGATTTTAGAATCAATTTAAGAACAATCAACAAGACAAGCCATGTAACTACGTTCAGGTTGTAAGTTTATATAGGAATTTTATAGTTTTAATTTTTGAAAAGAAATGAACAATCCTTTAAACTAAGCTGGCCATTCACCAAAACATTAAGTTAAAGCTATAATTTTTGTTAAGAATTTCAAGTATACCATGTATAATAGGACCAAGTATATGACTTCTTCCACATCGGTAACGACACATTGGTAAGGACAGAATCCAACAAATCAACATCAACAACAACATCTTTATCCCAAACTAGTCAAGATCAGTGACAG
Organism: Gastrolobium villosum; assembly: GCA_032173675.1. Lineage (NCBI taxonomy): Eukaryota > Viridiplantae > Streptophyta > Magnoliopsida > Fabales > Fabaceae > Gastrolobium > Gastrolobium villosum. Next base: position 41,281 of record JAVKPL010011713.1, on the reverse strand, counting down.
ATGAACCCAAATGAGAATTACAAAAGGTAAAAAAAGATAAAAATATAATTTAAAAAATATATATAACATTGGTGAATATGACAGAATCCAACAAATCCAAAATAAAATTTCATTCAAGCTCCAAGACAAGTGTATGACTTACACTTTTATGCTGAAATACTTCCACTTTGAATATGAAAACCACACCATCCATTATATACTAACACAACTTGTTCATGCAATTAAAATATTAGACAAGAGTGTGCTCACACACACACACAAACACGCACACACAATTGACATAAAAATTTGTGTTAGGGATGATATATTTACTTCCAAGTATAAAAGGACCAAATATACCTTCAAGTTCGTTTAACGTCTCAAATTCAAATGTATCATCTAGGAAGCTGTCAGAAGAGAACACTGAGTTTGCTTCAACCAGCATAGTAGCAGATTCTGTTGCAGGTCCAGCATCCTGTTCATTGCAAACAGGTTGACCACTGTCTCTCAAGTTTTCTAAACCATCAATTCCTATGATTTTATCTGCCTTTGCCTCATCATCAACATTTAATCCTGATTTAGAAGCACTTATGAGAAAAAGTTGCTTTTGGTCAGCATTCAAGGTGCTTTCTTGATTTGTGTTATCTGCAAGTGTAGGTGGCAGAATTTGACTCTCTGAGTCTTCATTAGCGTCAATCCTCCTCTGCTGATCAGTAACACTTGTGTTTGAGGTTCTATCTCCATATTTCCTAATTGAATTCTGGGGAGATAAAAGAACAGGAGGCTCTTCACTCTGCTGGAAGTAAGATTTTAGATTAGGTAACGAAAGAAACCTTTTAAAGGATTTTGGGGTCTTTAGTATTGAACTTCTCTCTTCTGTTCTCAATCTTAAGCTATCAATTTTTGGATACTTGACTTCACTGTTGAAACATGTCTCATACAGCTGAGAATATCTACCAACTGATTCTTTTAGAGATGAAGTCCTCATGGCTGATAGTTGACGCTTGTTGAAGGAATTAGAGAAACGAGAACCATAAGCACTTGTGGCACTGTCTTTTCCTTCTTCATTAATTGTGGGGTCTTTGGATTTGTCATGGATATACTTCCTTACATTCTTGGAAAGCCTATTTCCATGAGGAATTTTGTCAAGTATCGCATCCTTGGTAATGCGATGCTTTTCATTTTTGCTTTCTTCAATTATATGCTTTAACTTCTTTCTAAAATCCTTGAAATGCTTAGCTTTTACATGGTTGGGAACCTGGGACGAAACTGTTGAAGAATTAGAATCTCTTTCAGTCCATTCTTTCTCTAGATTGAGGAATTGATCAGCTTTTTGTGAAGAACCTGAAGACTGAGACATGGATACATTTTGCATCTGACTTTGAAGTTGTAACTGTGTCTCCCCTTTTGCATTGAACCAGCCATCTACCATCTTGTTTATGAGTTGGCCTGGCTCAGGATCTTTGCTTCCTGATGATGAAGCAGATACAGGAAATGAGATAGATTTGGCTCGTCTTGATTTACTACCAAAAGACTGTTGATTATGAATGTTGAATGGCAAAGGAGAACCTGGATCCTGTATATATTTTAATAGAAAATCCTTGTTTGTGTTGATTACATCAAGAGCATCAAGAAAATCCTTGAAAAGATGGGGTGAAGCATCAGTTGTAAGAATCTTTGCATTCATCAACTTCTCTTCTGGCACACCTTGATCAGAAGAGCTCAAGTTTTTGGTATCTGTATATTGCTTATGATGCTTATGAGTCTTGCAATGTTCCAAATTGTCACTAGAAAACATTGTACCACAGTCTACACATTTGTCATGGTTGGTAATGGGTTTCTCAGAGAAAACTGGTGACAATACATCCAATGTGCCCGCAGCAAGATGGTTTTGAAAGGTTTCCAGAACTGGTTCAGGACTCTCAACAGTTAATAACAGTTCACTAAGTGGATCAACCTCCAAGTGATGAACTGAATCAACACGTGTTAGTTGTGACTTTACAGGACAGGTTGAGCTTCTCTTATGTCTACCCTTCTTTCTGTATATCTCTTCAGGCAGAAATGCTTTTATTCGGGATTTGATAGAATGTTTGGTAGCTGGACTGCAGTTTATCAGCTTTTCTTCAACCTGGAAAACTTTAAATTAGATACTACTTTCACTATATGTCCCTTTAAGAACCTACTGTTCAAGAATAAGGAAGTAATGGCTCTAAAATCATTCAAAGACAATATCTTGAATGACTAACATTCACCAACAATAAGAAAATGACATTTTAACCCAAGAATTGATTCAAGTAATAAGAAGTTTGTTCCCTGAAGCTTGTGAGCCTTGTAAATAGAAAAAAATGGTTACTCTAGAGCTGGTCCCTATATGGATCCCACAATACTCGAGCTGGATTAGATAGGTTTCGATGAACTGGTTGGGAAAAAAGGAAATTCTGGATGGAAAAAAAAATATTTATAATGGTTGATAACTTGACACAAAAGTCACTCAGGCCCAAAAAAAAATACAACACCATAAATTAACGAAAGCAACCAAAATATTCTCCTTTACTTACTTTAGATAATTTTGTATATGGCCTGTGATGTTTCAGCATATTATCAATCCCAGAATCATCAGAAGTTCCTGGTATGTCATGCCCTGCAAAGTGGAAGAAATTCGTGACATCTATGAAGTGGAAACAGAAACTTTGTAACATATCACCACTAGTAAAAAGAATGCACAAATGTGTATTGTGAGAATAAACAAATGGTTCTGTACTGTTGAGAGCTGCAAGCCCAATATATGTACCCTTGAGAGGGCTAAATCTCACTATAGCGGTATCGTTGTCAGCAAAGGTAGAGACCAAGCTAGACAATGACGTCCTAGGTATAGTATTCAACAGTAAAAGTAGGGGGTGATGAGTTGCAATGGAGGCTCATGAAATCGGGCAGGGTAACGATACATAAAGATTAGATCCCCTTACTTGGTGAGTGGAGGGGTTATTTATAGGGGGAGGGGATGCCTTGCTCGCATAGGAGGGTGAGCCAGGTCAACTCTCCTAGGAAAATGCCAAGGGCGCTTAACATTGTTGCTGCAACACCCTCTGCAGTTCCTGTTATGCTGGTGGCAGTCGTTGCTGCTGTAGTTGTGAAGTAGAAACATCTATTTGGGGGGTTTGGGAGGGCTATCAAAGGAAGGTACATCCCAATGTAGGATATTTTTGTGTCTTACATTGGAGAATCTGTCGTATGGGGACCAAAAGGGGGGGCAGGGTTGGTAAGCTGTGGTCAGTAGGGTTGACCCCTTACAAAACATGTGCAACCGCCCAAAGGAATAACACTTGCCCGCCATGAATCCAAGAGCCTGATCCAGCACGCTCATCTCGGCACCAAGACTTCGTTTTCTACCAAGCTGGGGTCAGCAGGGCTGACGTGGATTAGTGGAGGGGGATTGGGCCTTCCTTAATGGGCCAACCAGTTGGGGCCATCCAGAAAAGGAGCCCCCATCTTGGTAGTAAACAAAATCTTGGTGCCGAGATGAACATGCTGGATTAGGCTCTGGCATTCATGGCGGGCAAGTGTTATTCCTTTGGGCGGTTACACATATATGGTAAGGGGAGTTTGGCATGCAGATTGTCTGTCATGCTGTCATTTGTTAATGTATTCATTTTGGGCGGTTGGCCCTAGGTGGGTTTAGGGTTGTGTCTGACGATTAGGCCTCAAGGGGTTACGTCTGGAAACATGGATTCGAAACGTCAAATATGGTGGTTTGTTCTTCAAATGTTGCGTCTGGCAGTCTGTACTCGGAGTGTTGCGTTTGGCGGTCTCTCATGTTTTGAGGATATGTGCTACTCATTGAATAAGGATAATTCCTCATTTTTCGGGAATTTGCAATGATGGTTGCGTCGGTTATTTCTACTTGTGTGCAGACAACTGAAGGTCGCGGAACGTGCCGCATTAAATGTGATGTGGGGATTGTCTTGTCTTGGTGAGACTATGATCTCGCCCCTCATCTGGTTCGTCATTTTTTGAATAGTTACCCAAATTGAACGGTCGGTGGATTTGGTACGTCATTTCTGAAACCCTATTTAACAAGGGTTTCCCTTCTCATTGTAGGTTATTTCGCATTTGTAGGGTTATTCTTCTCGAGTTCAGCTTTTTTATCTTTTTTCCTCTACATCTTTATTTTCTTAATAAAGATCAAGGCTTGTTCATTCCCTGAGGGCTCAAAGCTCTTTGCTTTCTTTGCGCTTATTCGTCAATCATTTCGCGAGGTTGCTGTTGAGTGAGCTAGGTTGTTGTTGATTGAGATGCGATTCCGTCCTTGTCTTCTTTGTTTCAACTTCATCTTTTCGCATGTATATTACTCTTTCAATAGGTGTTACTTCCAGTTTTAAGCTTTGTTTCCCAGTTTTCTTTGGTTTCTAGGTCTTTGTCTTTCCTATTCTTTGAACTTGAGTTGTGTTTTGGGTTGTCATCCTTGAGATGGTGAAATTGAGGGAGTTAATAGAGGAGGTATGAGTTGGAGGTAACAGTTAAGGATGAGGAGTTTGATGAGGCGTTTGATGCTTTTGATGGTCGTGGTGTTGGGGAGGCGATGCATGGGTTCCTTGCTTGCCATCGCAGTGGTAATTCTTGTGGTACTGGTAGTAGTCGTTCTTTGATACCAGGGGTAGTATCTTTGCCCCATGGTAGAGTTCCTGAACTTTTGGGTTTTACTGAGGAGGAGATTCTTGAACTTCTGCCGAGGAGGGCTCTGGGCCTTGTGGTGCCATATTCTGGAGAAAGTGGTCGGTCTGGCCGCCTTAGCGGTCTCAGGGTTGGTCGTAGAACTGCCTGGGGTGGATCTCAGCTGCATCGCAATGCCTGGGGTTTTATTCGGGTATTCGAGATTATATGTCAATATTTTGGGTGGGTCTGTAGTGTGAAGTTGTTTTCCTATTGCTTCCAAATCTTTCCCTCGGGAAATAAATGGGGTTGGGTTTCACTTAAGGGACGGGGGAAGATGGGGACAATATTCTCATACAAGAATTGGCGGGAGAACTTTTATTGGGTGAGGAATGCTATGATGCATGGACACGGACACGAGACACGGGACACGACACGACACGACACTCCGACACGTTAATTCTAAAAAATGCTAAATTTCGACACATTGGGACACGCTTTAATATTAAATAATATTTTTAATATAATATAATTTACATTTAATACATATACCAACTCATAATAACTCATATACTAATCAATTATTCAAATTTCATAACATAAATAATAAAAAAATCAAATTATTAATTTAAATTTAATTCAAAATTTTCTAATATTTTTTTGTATATACTAACGGTACGTAACTACTTTAGACTTAAAACTATTCAGATATTTTCATCATTATCACAATTCTATAAACAACAACATTAATAATAATAATAATAATTAATAAATCAAAGAGTTATAGATGGATGATAAATCATATTTTGAGTAATAGTTAATGATCATAAATTAATACTATTATAAGTTAGGAAAGGGCATTTTGGTGAATGGGAGGATATAAAGTAATTGATAAACATTAGAAGCTTTACTAAAAGAAGCAACTTTAACAACGGTCATCTCATTCTCTTTCATAACAGTGACGACAATGCAACCCACTAATGGCTGCGGTGGTTGTCGGCAGGTTGAAGAGGGAACAATGCAATAGAACAAAACACGATTCTAACTTCCAGGGAAGAAGATGACCGGAGATTTCAGAGGAGAACTACCAGCGACCGAAGAACGGCCGACAACTGCAGAAGAGAACTACCACAAAAAAGAAAGGATAGGTTCCAGACTTTTTAAATTTTAAATATTTTTTATTTTTTAATTGTAATTTTATTTTTTATTTTTTAAAAAAATGCCAAAACGTGTCCAGATACGTTGACCGCGTGTCGGATTCGGTAAAACTCGCGTGTCCCACTAGTCAACGTGTCCTAAAAAGTTGACTGCGTGTCTGAACGTGTCCGAACGTGTCCGTGTCGGACACGCATTTTCCCCCCTAATGACGTATCCGTGTTTTAGATGAGGAATGTACTCGAAAAGGGTGAGATCCCTTTCTTTGTGGACCCCGAGAGTGGGGAAAACTGAATTGAGTTGTATTGGTCTAGGAGACACTGAGATTCCGCCCGGTTAGTACTCGTTTGGTTATGAAACTCTATCTAGGTAGGAAAAAGATGTGGCTGATTGGTTTGAAGTTCTCAAGAAACCGTTGGGGAGGTGGCCAACCAAGAAAGTGGTCGATTATGGAGGTGTGGTGGTTGCTAGGTGTTTGTTGGAAGTCAACTTATTTTTCTTAGGCTTTATATTTTCTATTTCTGATTTGTTTTCTTTTGCAGTTGACAGCCTGCCAATGGATTCATTAAAGGATGCTCGTGAGGCCATTGCGCAAATTAAGGCTGCTGGTGGGAGGGCGTCGTACGTTCCTTTGAAGGTGGGGAGGAGCGACAAGAAAGGGAGTAAAGGGTAAGAGCTTGCGCCCCCAGAGCTCAAAATCAAGATTCGATCTGCAGCGGACATTCCTCCTGAGGAACTGACGAAAAAGGATAGGGGACCTATCATCAAGGATGGTCAGGATGGAGCCCGTAATTCTTCGGTGGAGAAAATTGAGAGCTAGTGGAGACTGTTCAGAAGCTAGATGACCAAATGAAGAAAGGTGATTCTTCTCCGTTGGGCGGGTTTAAGACTGTTCCCATTATTCTGGGCGAGCTATTAAACTTTACTATTGGGGAGCTCGCTGATGGTGGAGTTTGGGGCATTGAGGTGTCCGGTCCGTCGGTGCCTATTTCGCTGGATAAGGCATTAAGGTTGACGGAAAGGGATTTGGCCATGGTTATACCAAAACCAATCCTGAACATGGAGGTGCTTGGGATCATTGATTATCATGCGGTGGTTGATTGCACACACAGGTGCTTATTGCTCGGGAGTTTGCTATTCAAGAGGCGGCTCTAGTAGGTGGTCATCGGTGCAGTGAGCGAGATGACCGCATTTCCCGGTTAGTACACAAAATTGAAGAGCTTATTGCCAATGTTGGGCGGCTTGGTAAGAAGGCCAATGACTTCAGGTCTGAGAACATATTGGTGTTTGATAGCAATGCTTTGCTAAAAAAGGACAGTGAGAAGGTTAAACACCTCTCTCAGGCTAACAACAGTTTGTCGAAGACTGTAGATGAGCTAACTCTCGCCAAAGATTAGCTTTCGCAGGCTAAGGAAGAGCTGGCTGCTGATCTTGTGAAGACACAGGAAGCCTTGAGGGTTGCCTAGCCTTGGTTGACTGGGATAGTCGAAACGGTCTACCAAGCAGATGGAGGAATTGAAGGCCGCGCTGGAGGAATCTCAAACGGCGCTGACGAATGTTTTCTATGATTCTTTTGATTATGCGCTCCGTTAGGTTCAACTCCGCCACCCAGGCGGACGTCGAGGGTCTTGACACGAAATATGTAGTGGAAGGTTATCGTTTGCTTCATTATCTTCCTGGCGGGGAGGTGAAGGTAGTTGAAGAAATTGAGAGCTTTTATGAGGAAGGCAGTAGTGCAGTACTGTAGGGGAATATCTACCTCCTGCAACAGGCGAGGGGAAAACCACCGATGTGAGCCACGTCCCTGATGAAGGGGAACAGACTGAGAGAGTGAAGGCTGATATTGTTGGCGATCCAACCGTTGAGCGGGATCAAGTTGAGCAGGTAAAAACTGACGGTATGAATATTTAGAATGCTGTTACTCTGGTCGGGACAGCAGACCTGGGAAACCCAAGTGAAGACCAATGGTGTTGGGGCTATTTGAAGTATGTTTGCGCTGCCTTTATATTGGGCTTTCACTATTTATCTAGTTAGTATGCCAACCTTTAATTTTGTAATTAGACATTGACTCCTTGTATCTTTCTCTATTTGGGTAGTTGGTATGCCGATCTTTATTTGTAATGGAAAGTTTGTTCCTGCCAGTTGAATCTTGACTTGTACTTGCCTTGTTTATGTATGTTTGTTATACAAACTTGTCCATATTGCGCTTTTAACCGATTTTGTGAGTGAAAGGCACTAGTTCTTAACCATGGAAAGGGGCGAAAGCAATGTTTGGCGGCGGTAAGAACCTTCCCATTCTGTGGACGTTTACTGGGGGTTAAAACCCTCCCAAGGTGTTGGACATTCATTGGGGGTAAAAAAATTCCAAAGAGAGACGTTTGGCGGGGGTGAAACCTTCCCGTGTGTTGGAGGTCCACTGTGGGTGAAAGCCTTCCCAAGAGAAACATTTGACGGGAGTGAAAACCTTCCCGTGTTTTGGACATTCACTAGGAGTGAAAACCTTCCCAAGAAACGTTTGGTGGGGGTGAAAACCTTCCGAAGGGATATGTTTGGCGGGGGTGAAAACCTTCCCGTGTATTGGACGTTTACTGGGGCTGAGAACCTTCCCAAGAGAAACGTTTGGCGTGCCTTGTTGTGAAATTAGTTATTTAGATAATTTGCGATATAAATGGGTGATACATATTGAGCGAAAATAGTGGAAATAAGCTTGCATTGATTACTTGCATGGTTGAGTACAACAGTTACATATTGACTGCTTCATTAAAAATCTTTCCAAGAAAAACCCATTGGGATAAAAACTTGGTAAAGGAAAAAAGAGTATAGCTATTAAGTACAAAGATCGCCTAACTTATGCTTGTGTCCTTAGCTGTAGTATCTTTTAAGCTTGTCTGTGTTCCATATCCTGCGGATCGCTTTGTCTTCCTTGGTCTCTAAGGCATAGGAACCTTCTCCTAACCTATTGGCGATTCGGTAGGGTCTCTCCCAATTGGGGGCGATTTTTCCTTCGCGGGCGTTCTTGTTACTGTCGTCAGCCCGCCTAAGTACAAGGCCTCTCTCTTTGAACTTCCTTGGGATGACTTTCTCTAAATATCTTTCTTTAGAGAAGAATTCGGCTTGCCTAGCTTCTTCTCAAAGCTCGCTTAAGAAGTCCAGTGCTTTTTTAAGATTTTGGCTGGTTGTTACTTTGGTTATATGCTCTCTCTTCTCTTGGAGGGTTCGACGATCTCGACTGGGATCATGGTCTCAGTCCATAAGTTAACCTGAAGGGCGTCTCTCCAATGCTGGATTGGGTGATAGTCTTGTAACCACGTAAAATATTATCCAGGATTTCAGCCTATGCTCCTTGCTATGCCTCTAGTCTCTTCTTAGTTCCTCGGGAAAGCATTTTGTTGGAAAACTCTACTAGCCATTAGATTGGGGATGCTACATGGTGGCGAAGTGGTACTTGATTTGGAGATTTGCCATCAGTTCGCTAAATTTGGCGTCTGTGAATTGAGTGCCATTATCTGTGATCACTTCACTGGGGATGCCGAAATGGTAAACCACATTTGTCAAGAATAATTTCCTCACTCATTGAGAGGTTATGGTGGTGATTGGTTCGACTTCGACCCATTTTGTGATGTAATCTATGGCAACAATCAACCACTGAACTTGATTGGTTGCTTTGGGTAATGGTCCTAGCAAGTCCATCCCCCACTTGTAGAAAGGCCAAGGGGAGTTATTGATTTTAACTTTTCAGGTGGTGCTGGGTGTATGTCAGCGTACCTTTGGCACTTTTCACACTTCTTGACGTGGTTATACGCGTCTTGTTCCATGGTGGGCCAGTAAAACCCTGCCCTAAGAGCTTTCCTTATGAGAAAGCATCCTCCTATGTGGTGACCATTCAGGCCTTCAAGATTTTCTTCAAGGATGTATTATGTGTCACTCAGATTTAGGCACTTCAAGAGCGGGGTTAAAAGTCCCCTTTTGTATAAGCGACCTTGAACCATGTAGAAGTGTGCGCTTCTTCTAATGATTTTCTTTGCCTCATTCTGGTCTGGGGGGAGGGTTCCTTCGGAAAGATAATTAATGATGGGCGTGCTCCAAGACTCTTTGGCGATTTTAATGGCTACATCTGAGATGCTCATGACGATGCATGAGCTGGGTAAATTATGCCGGACCACCGTGTGGTTGTTACCCGGGCTTTTAGTTGTTGCTAGTTTGGCAAGGATGTCTGCCCGAGCATTCTCTGATTGCCATATCTGTTCGATTTCATTAGCTCTCTAACCCTTTCCAATAACTTACTCATGAAGGTTCCTTTAGCTTGGTACTCGCTTGAGATTTGAAAAGTCACCAACTAAGAATAACTGAAGACCTTGAGGTGTTGAGCCCCTAACTCCTTGGCTTGAAAGAGGCCGACTATAATAGCCTTATACTCAGCTTGGTTATTAGTGGAGTTGAGATTGAATGATAGGGAGTGTTCAACTGCTATGTTGTCTGGGTTTTCGATTATAATATTGATGCCAGAGCCTTTGGTGTTTGAGGATCCATCTACGAAGAGTCTCCAAAAGGTTGGCATCTGCACATCAGCGGTGAAGTCATTAAGCATGGCCGCATGCGTCATCTTTGAGATGAAATATGTAAGTGCTTGAACTTTAATGGTTGTCCTCGGTTCATAAATGAGTTGATACTCTGACAACTTGATCTCCCAAGACATCATCCGTCCGAAGATGTCTTGTGAAGTATCTGCCGGATGAGCTGGTAGGTTCAGACTACAATAGGGTGGCATTGGAAGTATGGTCTTAGCCTCCGAGCTGCAACGATTAGGGTGAGGGATACGTTCTCTACCCGTTGATACCACAACTCGGCGTCTTGCAAAACTTTGCTAACGAAGTAGACCGATCTTTGATCATCTTCTTTGGATTCTCTAATAAGGGCTGCACTTATGGCTTCAGTACCGACAATGAGGTACAAGTATAGAGTCTCACCGCTTTCTGGTTTGGTGAGGACGGCGGGCATGACAACACATTTTTCAACTCGCGGGTCATCTCTGGCATCGAACTCTACCAATAAACATTGTTCATGATTCTTCCCTCTCTTGTTGGAGCTCTTTGACTGGGTGGGGTTCTGTTTTTGAGGTTGGTTCTTTTCTTGAAATGTAATAGTTGAGGGCGGGCGGAGGCTTATATTGTAACAACTTTTGGCCATGGTTTGGTCACCTCATATTGTTGCTACCTTGTTGTTCTTTGCTATAAACTTCATGGCCAGGTGGGGGTGAGAAATGATTGCTTCAAAGGCGGAAAACACTCAGCAGCCCAAGATGGTATTATAAGCATCGGGGGTATCGAGTACTAGGAACTATACGTCGGTAGACGTGGCTGGAGGTGGGTGGTGTCCCGAGCGAGAGTCGTAAATCAATCATACCTAGCAGCTTGGTAATGGTTGCATTAAAGCCTGACAGCTTGCCAATGACTGGTTTCAAATCATTTGTACTGTAACCTAAAGCTTTGGGGCAGGACAAGAAGAGTATGTCAGCGGAACTATCGTGATCAATAAATACCCTGTTGATGCCAAAGTTGGCGATTATAGCTTGGATGACGAGGGAGGTCATCATGCCCAGGGATAATCTCATCAAGTTTGTCCTTATCCCACACAATTTTTGGCTTCTTGAGCGCCTGTGGTTTCTCTGCCTTTGGTGATCAGTCGTCCAGAGATCGCCAAACACTGTTTAAGTGCCTCTTCCTGGCATTTGCAATTTCAACTCCTTCGCCCAAGCCTCCTGATATTATATTGATGAAACCGTATTTGATAACGGCAGAACATTTGCTTTCTCAACCCTCTTTGTTGTTGGTTTTCTGTTGCTCCCTGTGTGCCTGTGCATCACTTCTTTCTTGGTAGGATCACGGCCGGGGGAGTCTGTACCCAGTTATGCTTATTCTTTGATTATCCGGGGATGGGCCTCGCTTAGGGAGACGTCTCCGTCTTTCGCATGTCTCTCTGTAGGGGGGTTATCGTATTTCCTGGATACTCCTTTGGTTAGATCGTCAATCTCTTCTTTGAGCAGTCGACAATCTTCTGTTCTATAATCGCCGCTACGATGGAACTTGCAATACCTAGTAGGTTCTCTTGGTGCTTCAGGATGTGAGGCATTTGTATTATATTCTCCCCTGTAATCAATCTGCATTATGTTGTGCGTAGGGCGGGGATGTGATGTCCGCCCTAGGGCGTGGCCGGTATACTTCGCAGTGGCTTTCTGAAACTTCTTATCATCTTTCACGTGTTTATTGGCTTTAATTTTCTTCATGTCGCGTCCATGATTTTTTTCCATTCTGCTTCCTTTGTACTCTTCAACTCTTATGTACTCTTGAGATTTCTTCCTCACTTCTTCAAGGTCGGTGACTTCATGTTGGGCTGGCTCATAAGCGAAGGCTCTTTGCCTCAGTCCGGACAAAAGGATGTGCACCTGGACTTTGGGGTCTATTCCATTGACTAGCAAGGCTTCTTTATCGGAGTGGCCAAGGAAAGATCTGAGGGATTCTCCAGGTTGCTGGCAGATCTTTTCGAGTGAGTGGATGAACTTTGGAATCGATCTACTTGTTGCGAATTGAATCTGACATTTGTTTGCTAGTCATCCCAAGAGGAGATGCTTCTGGTCGGCATGTTTGTGTAAGGTCAACGGTTGCCCGCTTAGTAATGTGGGAAAAGTTTGACACATAAGAAGGTCGGTTTCACCGTGGAGGGTCATTGCCGCCTCAAACTTCCAAATCCACTCAAACAGATCAAAATCTCCAATATAAGTGGGAATGTTGGATGGTCGCTTAAAGCCAAAAGGTATTGGGGTGAGTCGAAGAGTATCAACCAGGGGTCTATTGCGCCAAGAGGGGTCGGTTGACGAGTTACGGGCGGTCGGGTACTGTCTTAGCTGGCCTGGATGCTAAGGGGCGGGCTGATGATGGACAAAGTAGGAGTGGGTTGGAATGAAGAAGAAGTTATTTTGTGGCTGTGGGGCACCCAGGATCATATAGGAGCCCTAGGGTTGGGCATTCGAATTATTTGCTAGTACCATGTGGCCATAGAATGGTGTTATCGCGGCCAACGGAGGCATGGGGTGGGGAGCTCAGACTTGGTGAGTGTAAGGTCTTGGTGGGTATCTAGTGACGTTTGGCACCCCATGGTTATTGTAGACGATGACTGGTTGGCTTTGTTGAGGCTTGGGTGCTTCTGAGGGATGATGGGGACTGCATGTTGAGCAGCTAGGATTAGTGGAGCCATGTCGTACTGAATAGGTGGTGGAGCTAGGACGAAACTCTCCGCCTGTTCTTCTAGTAAGACTGGTGGATTGCCCACATGAACAGTTTGACGAAGATGGGCAATTTCTCTTCGCATCTCTTCTATGGTGTGATGAATGTGTGGATCAATGGCGGATAGGCGGACTTCAAGTGCGGGTTGAATTGGTGGGAGCGTTGTCGCAACCGCGCGAGGGGCTGGAGCGGACTGTATTGACGGTGTGGAGATGGAATGAACATTTTGGACGTGCCCTTCTATAGTGGCCGCCCTAGGTTGATGTGTTCTTCGTGTGGTGACCGTCATATGAATTGTGGTCAGAATATTGTGGAGTTTCCGGATTTCTTAGAATCTTCGGTAAGAGAATGGGAATTGGAGTTTACATATTCCCACAGATGGCACCAATGTACCGTTAAAAGCTGCAAGCCTAATATGTACCCTTGAGAGGGGTCAAGGTCACTATATGGGTATCGTTGCTAGCAAAGGTAGAGACCAAGCTAGACAATGACGTCCCAGGTATGGTATTCAACAGTAAAAGTGGGGGTGGGGGTGTGATGAGTTGCAGTGGAGTCTCATAAAATCGGGTAGGGTAACAACACATAGAGATTGGATCCTCTTGCTTGGTGATGGAGGGGGTATTTACAGGGGGAGGGGATGCATGGCCATGGAAGGGCGAGCCAGTTCAACTCTCCTTGGGAAGTGCCAAGGGTGCCTGGTATTGCTGCTGTAGCACCATTTGCGGTTCCTGTTATGCTGGTGGCAATCACTGCTGGCCTGCTGCTGTAGCTGCAAAGTGGAAACATCTATTTAGGGAGTCAGGGAGGGCTACCAAAGGAAGGTAGCAAGAATCCCAACGTAGGATATTTTGGTGTCTTACGTTGGGGAATCTGTCGCATGGGGACAAAAAGGGGGGAAAGGGTTGGTAAGGTGTGATCAGTAGAGCTGACATCGATTGTTGGAGGGGGATTGGGCTGCCTTAATGGGCCAACCGGTTGAGGCTATATAGATCAAGTTCCAAATTATCTTTTAAGTTGTCATAGGTTATTTGAGGGCGAGTGTTATAGTAGCAGTAAGGTTGCTTTTTTGAGACCACAATGTCACGCATTTGAGGTTAAAAAATAATAGCCTTTCTACAAAAATATATATATATATAATTAAAGTTACATACGATCAACCCTCACCTCTACCATGACAATATCAGACAGCATTGTTTAATGGATTTTGCCATTTTGATGTCATAGATTATTTAGGCTCAAAATAACAGTATTATGCCAATAATATACACGGGTTTATACATTGAGAACATGATAAGAAACAATGCCCATGAAAAAAAGCTGAACGCAGCAATAGTTTGTTTGAATTAACCAAATAGAGAGACTATTTATATAAATAGCACAAAGTGTGCACTAACCTGAATTATGTCTTCCACCACCTTGCTTCCTGTGTGTAAGCCTTCTCTTGACCTGACGCCAATGATGGTACTTTATAATATGAAGAATTCCCCATACTCTTCCTGGATGAGTATGATGACTACTATTTCCATTTGACACCGCAACATGATTCTCCCTAATTCGCTTTCCCATAGTTAGCCAAATTCAGTGTGAAGACGGGTTTAGGTGATCAAGTGACTCCAGTTTATAATCCTTCAAGCTTATAAACCTGATCCCTATCACAAAACGAATATTAAGAACCAGATGAACAAGTAGTTCTAGAGGTATAGAATCTGTTTAAACAGATTTTGAGATTACATTGAGAATTTTGTATCACCTAAAATTCCCTTCACTTCAATAATTTATATTCTTTCTCTGTGGTCGATAACTGACTTCAGATTAATGGCATCACCACATGCTGCAAGCAAGGATGAAAGACGAAACTATATAATAATTTATAAAGGGCATTAAAATGCTGCATACTGAGTTCATAGAAATTTAGATAAATCTGGAAGTATCAAGTGTAACAATTAGCACCGAAATGGATTCAGGATGGGTTATTATGCATAATAAAATTAATAGAAATTAATATTGAATAATTTAGATTTCAATGTTTGAACAAATATGAGAAGAAATAAGAAAAAACTATATCCACAATATACACACATTTTCTCTTATGTGTCCAGTGAAAAACAAGAAAATTCCCAGAACTCTTGAGATCAGAGAATTTCTTAGTCGCTGAGGGAAAAAAAGAGAATCAATCAGAAAAACGATAAGAGACAATAAAATTTAAAATAAATTTACGAGATTTTTTTACATAACATCACTGTTAACATCTCTATACCATTAACGTTTGTGTTTAATCCCTTGTATTAACAATTTGGATATCCATGTATCTATAATCATAGAACAACCTTACCTGAAGGTATGCATAACAAAACCGAAAATGTTGGGCTTTGTATTGAGAGTGAAAAAGAAAGTGACATAAAATTAATAATAAAGAAAACAAAGGAAATGTTAGTTCTATTATTCTAGTGATGACACGTGACAAATAAAATAAATGGTGTAAAATTCACCTTAAAAAAAGTAGAGAATGTAGCCTAAAATTTTGTTGGTGAATTCTAATTTTGTTTGTTGTAATTTTTTTTTTTTTTTGATAACATGTTTGTTGTAATCTTAGCATAGAAGAATCGGAGGAAGATTAATAAAAACCTAAAAAGAAAGCATCCACTCCTTAAATTCCCCGATTATCTTCCTTTTTAATTTTCAATTTGGCATTTAAAGCTTGAAATCCTCAATTATTTATGTCAATCAATTGCGAATTCACCCAATATGAAAATTACACAATTTTTGTTGGAAATAAATAAATAAATTTCCAAAGTAGAAATTTAAAATTATTTACTTCACCTATATATTTTTCATGACATATTAGTTTTGGTCAGGACAGAATTACATTTTCTTTTTCTTTTTAGACATTATAATATCATTTTAGAAGAAAAAATATATTTTAGCTTAGGATCCATAATTTTGTGTGCCAAAGCTCACAAGTCATAGCTTGGGCAAGACAGATTTACATTTTTCTTCTCTTTTAATTAATAATGTTTGGCATATCTATAAAGATAACGAAAGAATTTAAATTCAAATGAATTCAGGATTTGAGCAAGTAAAACAAATACCAAGAAAGGAAAATAAGGGAAATGGAGAAAAACTCTCAATTCAATCTTGTATATTGAATAAGATTTCGCTCTCGTTTAGTGGTTAAATTTCTTTACATGTTGTTACGACTAAGATTAATGGACTAGATGATTTGGGTGTTCAAAATATGACTGTACATGATTTTATATTCGTAACATTTAAATTTTTTTTATTTTTTTAAATGTTAAGATTAGTTTCTCACTTTCCAAAATAACTATAACTTATGGGTGTTAACATATTAGTGTTACTAATTTAATGAGTTTTTGTCTTCTGTATTGTAGGCACAAGGAACGAAAATAACACAGGAAATGACATATTTAGTAAGTGTTGAACTCATTCCTCCAAAGGTTGCTACGAAATGACATTGAATGAATAGCATTTTCATATTATAGGTAAAAGCTGATCTTTTAAATCCATATTTGCTTGGTGTTATTGTTACTTTGATTTTGTTGACAAATGTTATAGTTAGCAATGATTTGTATGCATTTTTTTATATCCCTTCCTCATGTTAACATGGTGTATTATAACGTATTATGGTGTATTATGATGTAGTTGTATGCAAAATTAATTATCCCTCTGAATAGCATATTTTTGTTTGTGGTTGATATTTGCAAAGTTTTGTGTCAATGCTGTAATTTTTTCACCTGAAATATAGAACAAAATAGAAACAAAGTTTTTTTTAGTATAAGATTTGCAGTGCGATTAACCAGCCACGACGGACGACAAAATTTTTGATCTTTTCCTCCGTGCATCGCACGAGTAATATACTAATTAGTATTTAAATCAAAAAATAAGCTTAAGTTTATTTTATTTTTTTGTGTTAATATATATTTTTTGCCGAATCAAAAGTAAAAAAAAAATTGCAGTAAAATATTAACGGCCCTAAAAGAAAAATTCTTGTCTTACATAATATTCATTCACATAAGCCATATAATAGTCATTTACATAAACTTATTAAGTCATAATCTAACATTTGATATATAATTTTTTTAAATAAAAATTACATGCTATTTGATCCAATAGGGCTAGTTGATTTTACGGAAATGGGTCATCTCATATGTAATTTAACATGCGGGAGGATCTTAACCATTAATAATTAAATCAATGATGATTATTGTATAACTTCTTATCCTTATATTTTTTTTCTCTCATCTCTTATCACTATTAATTCACCAATATATGATTATGATTGCCCATATCACATGATCATGTTAATTAGTATAGGAGAAGATCCGCTCCTCATTTTACATTTTGACGGGTTAACCTCGGTTTCAACCCTTCACGTGTAAAACCTTCTCTTACCCTTTCTTTCGCTCTTATATAAGTTTAATTTCCCGGCAACTTTGCAAAACACAATCAATCACGCAACCCAGATTTTCCTGAGAAAATTTTCAGCTTTCCTTTGCGCTCAACACTGGTTTTTCTATTCTTCCTTCTTGTTTTTGCTGTTTTTCTTGCCATTTTTTTCTTCCGATAAATGGCATTGAGGGGTTTGGTTGAAGCGTTCCTGCGCCGAAGTCCATGGTGACGAGTCCCATGAGATCAAAACCTCTTCACAATTTCATGTTCCCTTCCCCTTTCTTGAAGTGGGGAACCCAGAGCAGAATCAATTTCACTAGCCCTTACGGCGCTGGAGTTCTTGGCTACGGTAACCAGCGTTGTTCCGGGTCAAAGACTGAGGAATCAATGACGACATAGAAGAAAGAGTCGGATCATAAATGGCGACGCTCCGAAGAAGATGAGGATGGGGTCGCCGCAGTGAGGCAGAAGCTGACGCATGATCTGAAGAATCAGGCAGATAGATTGAAAGAAGCGATTTTGGGGAATGAAGAAGAACATGTGAAGCTGTGGAATATAAGAAAAAAGCGAGTAGAGTGTAAGGCTTCAGTTGCTAGAAGTGTTAATATGGAAGGGGTAAAGATTCATGATGATGTTGATAAGAACAAACCCAATTGCTCCTCGCCAGCGATGACTGACATTGGCGTCATCAATTTACCGAAATTGAGAAGTAATTCTGATAAGGTGGAAATAGTGAAATTTCATGTGGAGTTATCCAAGAAGGAGATTGAGGATGATTTGATGGAGATTGAGGATTGATGGAGATTGAAGATGATTTCATGGTGATTGAGGATGATTTCATGGAGATTAAGGCTGATTTCATGGAGATTCAATATACATTAGTTGCTTGTTCTCCTTTGTAGCGAGAGCATTTAGTTGCTGCCATTTTCTTTGTTTTTGATAAATGTAAATTTTTTTTCTATTCTAATTGTTCTCGGTGGACCACAAGTGCACATCGTACCATTTTTTGTATTATTATCTAAATCTTAGTAATTTATAAATTTGTCATTTATATTTTTGCACGATATATATAGTATATATATTTATATGATCTTATAATTAATGAATTTATATTTCATTAATTTTTATTTTTGTAATTTTAAAATTTACCTATATAAGAGCAAGAAATAAGAGAGGAAGAAACATAAGAGATTTTGAAAAATTTCTATTTCGGTTAAGATAATCACACTTTATAGTTTATACCATTAATATCCCAGAAAAATAGCAATAATAATAATAATAATAATAATAATAATAATAATAATAATATGTATTCTTATGTATGGGGTTATAGCCAATAGGCATTAATTGCTGATAGTGTGTCATAATTTGACTTTAAAAGTGTAACCTTAATTAGTGTTGATTTTAGTTGTAACATTTAGTAATTATGGTTAGGTATGACAATAATTATTTTTATTAATTTTGTAACCATTAATATATTAGTAATAGTTAAAATAGTTATCATGACCTTTGATTTATTACAGTTTTTATAATCGAAATAAATGTGATAACCGTTGATATTGCCTATAATTAATGTCTCAATTGTTTCAAAATTTCAACCATAAATAGGAGCTTAACCTAACTTAAACGAGCTACGTTCTCCACCGACGAAAACGGAGTCGATGATGGGGAAGGGTGACTTGCTTTTCAACAAAGACATTAAGCAAAAAAATGATTTTCATCTTTGAATTTTTTGTGTGTGGAGAATCTTTGAATTTATTGACCACGAAACTATTTTCCGATCGCAATCATTAAATTCCTACGCGCTTGCTTCTGACCATACTATAACTCATAGACCCGTAGATAGTAGTTGACTTGGATAGCGCGCATGACGCCGAAATTAATTTTGAAAAAACAATGTTTAGACGGCCTTTTTATTGAAACAATATTTTTAAAAATTTTATTTTATACATGATCCATTTTTATTTTTTGTTTTTTAAAATGCTTCACATTTTGTATAAATACCTCTTTTAGTCCCTAACAAATTTCATGATGTCCTCGGTAGGGTTTCCAAATAAGTTTGTTACCAGAAGATAAGAGAAATTGGGAGAGAGAGGGAATTCGAGGAGAGAGAGAGATAATAGAGAGAAGAGAGTTAATTTTCTGCTTACTTTCTCATTCAACCACCATACATCATATAATGCCCTATACCTATTGGGCCACTCATTTACATAAAGCTTATGAATTAAAAGGTTCTGTTACTAATACTGTAATATTAAAAGGAAGTCTTTGGGAGCCCAATAACATTTCAGTTTGTCTCATATTCCTTCAAGTAGCTGGGTTGCCTCCGTTTACGTTTGCAGTCCTCATTTCCCATTGGAGTTGGGTCTGGTCCGTTACACAAGCCCGTTACATTCCCCTGTGGTCCAAAATGATCCTTGTCCTCAAGGATGTGAGGTTTCTTTGGCCCATCCGGATGCCTCGTTTGGGGAGAAGTGGCAGCGGCTTTGGGACAGCTAAGGGGGTGAGTCATTAAAGTGGGTATGAGTGGGTGTGGGGCAGTGTGTTGTTGGGACACGGGAAAGGTGTCTAGGGCAGTGGGCTGAGTTAAAGAGGCATTAATGGGGTGGGTGGTGTCAGAGGGTATGAGAGAGGGTTTGGGTTGTAAAATAGACTGACCCTCTTTGGTGTGAGGTGCAGTTGTGTCCGTCGCGTGCTTGTCGAAGCCAGCTACTCCCTCATCGATGACGCCAGAGTGAAGCTGGTCCGGAAAAATGACAGCCTCATCCTCCCAAGTACTATCATCCGGAGGTGGTCCCTTCCATTGCACCAGCACCTGAGTGACCCGGTTTCCCTGACGCCAGATGTCTCTGTAGCCGACCACCGCCGCTGGAGTATGAGCTAACGGTAGATCTGGGGAATACTCCGGTAGTGCATGGATCTGATACTGGTGGTCAGATTTGAACGGTCGCAGAAGGGAAACGTGGAAAACTGAATGAAGACGGGCCCAAGGAGGGAGCTTTAGGCGATACGCGACAGGGCCTATGCGTTCCACGACCTCAAAAGGGCCATAAAAGTGCAGGGCAAGCTTCTGGGAGGATCGACGGTGGACGGAAAGTTGGCGATACGGCTGCAAGCGGAGCAACACCTGTTCCCCTACGGTAAATATCCGATCTTTGCGTTTTTTATCCGCTTGATTTTTCATGTGATGTTGGGCTCTGAGTAAGTGTTCCTTCACTGTGGTAAGGAATGTCTCTCGCGTGGGCAGGAGATCATTCACTGCTGGGTTGGAGGAGGAGCCTAAGGTGTAAGCTAAGAGGTTTGGTGGAGGCCGACCAAATGTTATCTGATACGGGGTCAATCCGGTGGAGCTATTGAAAGAAGTATTATGATGATACTCAGCCCATGTCAAAAACCGTGACCAAGAAGACGGATTGTCAAAGGTAAAAGCTCTCAGAAACTGTTCCACACATCTGTTTATTCTTTCAGTTTGACCGTCGGTTTGTGGATGATACGCTGAGCTGAAGCGTAGAGTTGTGCCTTGCAGGGTAAAAAGTGTTTTCCAAAATTTGCTGAGAAACAGAGGGTCACGATCGGAAATAATGGAGCGTGGTAGCCCGTGGATCTTTCCCACCGTGTCCCAGAACACCTGAGCGATCTTGGATGCTGTGTAGCGTGGAGGTAGTGGTGCGAAGTGTGCTCCTTTGGAGAATCGGTTAACAATGACGAAGATCGCTGTAAAGCCTTGTGATTGTGGTAAGTGAGTAATAAAGTCCATACTCAAATCGGTCCAGGTTTCATCGGGTGGTTTAATGGGTTGTAAGAGACCAAATGGGGCATGGTTTGGGGGCTTAATTTTTTGACAAATATCACATTTAGCCACATACTCACGAATCGTCTTGCGCATTCCTTTCCAGGTAAAGTTTTAGCTGATCCTCTGTAAGGTACCATTGAATCTCGAATGACCACCTTGTACCGAAGCATGGAGATCTTTCAGCAAAAGAGGAATAATGGAAGAATCAGCTGGGATGACAAGTCTGTTGCGAAAGAACAGCAAGCCCTCTCGCTGTTTCCAGAATGACCATTTTGTTGGTTCCACCTGTAACCCTTGTAATATTGTAGCACAATAGGGGTCTGTATGTAATTCTTGTAGCAGTAGGTGCTTGTAATCACTAACCGGACCACTAAAAGTAGCTAGATGGGGTGTAGGCTGGAGAGTTACCTCGTCTGGAGGTCGTGATAAGGCATCAGCCACTGTGTTGGCTTTACCTGCCTTGTAAACAATGGTGTAATCAAAGCCTAGGAGCTTGGATAAAAACACCTGTTGCTCAGGAGTTTGGATAACCTGTTGCATGAGGTTATGCAAACTCTTGTGATCTGTGCGAATGGTGAATGGTACCCCCAATAGGTACTGTCTCCATTTGGCCACCGCAGACGTTATAGCAAACATTTCCTTGATGTAAGTGGATTTGGTTCGCATAGTGGGAGCCAGTTTCCTGCTGTAAAAAGAAATGGGGTGGTTGTTTTGCATCAGCACCGCACCGACCCCAATTCCCAAAGCGTCAGTCTCCACAATAAAGGGTTCTTTAAAGTTGGGTAAAGCTAACAGTGGTGAATCTGTTAAAGCAACCTTGAGTTTGCTGAAGGCTTCATCAGCGGTAGGGGACCACCGGAAACCCTCCTTGGTGAGGAGATCAGTTAACGGTGCCACAATAGAGGCATAATGTAGGATAAACCGGCGATAATAACCAGAGAGACCGAGAAAGGCCCGTACTTGTGAAGCTGTTTGGGGTACAGGCCACTCTTTAATAGCTTGCGTTTTGCCTGGATCAGGTGATACTCCTTCCCCCGAAATGATGTGCCCCAAAAATTGAATGGATGGTTGTGCAAAGAGACACTTGGAAAGTTTAGCAAACAAAGAATGTTCCCGTAAAATTAACAAAACCTGTGTGAGGTGGGTAATGTGGTCCTGTAGACAAGAGCTATAGACCAAAATGTCATCAAAAAATATCACTACAAAACGACGTAAAAACTCAGAAAAGACCTGGTTCATGGTAGCCTGGAAGGTTGAAGGTGCATTGGACAGCCCAAAAGGCATAACCAAAAACTCGTAATGACCATGATGAGTGCGAAATGCAGTCTTATGTATGTCACTGGGATGCATCCGAATTTGGTGATAGCCAGATCGGAGGTCCAGCTTAGAAAAAATGGTTGCACCATGTAATTCATCCATTAATTCGTCAATTGTCGGGATTGGAAATTTATCACATATTGTCATTGCGTTTAAGGCACGGTAATCGACGCAAAAACACCAAGTGCCGTCTTTCTTCTTAACCAGTAACACCGGGGAGCTAAAAGCTGAGTGACTGGGCCTGATTAAACCGCTGTGGAGCATTTCCGAAACCAGTTTCTCAATCTCATTTTTTTTGAAAGTGGGGGTATCTGTATGGCCTAACCTGAACAGGTTTGGTCCCAGGTAATAAGGGAATTGTATGGTTATTTGGACGATCGGGTGGTAACGGAGTAGGAGGAGCAAAGACATCAGTAAACTGAGCTAATAAGGGCCGCAGTTCGCTGGGTTGGGTCAGTATAAGTGAAGCATGTGTGTGGTCTGGGTATTTGTGGAAGATGGTGCCGGGGTCGCAGAGAGGCACATGAGACAGGAATCGAGTGATTTCTGGGCTATCATTTTATGGAGTTGGGACGAAGTGACCAAGGCAGTAGTAAGACGTTGATCCCCATGGATAGTAACCTGAGAGCCGTGGTGTGTAATAACCTCCACCGCTAATTAAGATAATTAATGAATTAATTGTGATAATTAGGAAATAATTCCATAATTGACCCTAATAATTATTATGAGGCTTTAATAATTATATTTAGTGGGTAAGAATGATGAAAGTCGCTTTTCGGAAGAAAAGTGCAGATACCGGTTCTGCTAGTCGGTATTAATGCGTACCAAAAAAGTATCCCGGAAAATTATTATAAGTGCATGATAATTACTAGAATAATATGTAGGACTTGTAAAACGAGTTTCAAGTCAAAATAATGAAATCTGATGCCAGAACTGATACTGGCTATGGAAAAGCGCGTACCGAAAAGGTGCTCAGAAAAATAATATAAAAATATGATAATTCTTGTAAAATCGAGTAGGTTAAGATTCCAAAGTTTGGGATTAAAATGCTAAGTGTAGCAATTAAAGCTAATACTGTGTGTTTTAATGTTTTGGCTATAAATAGGCCATTTAAGGCACAAAACCCTAGGTGGCTGTTATTCTCTACGTAGAGGGTGGCTGCTCAGTTTTCTTAAACACTATTTCATGGCTTCTTCTCCAAGTTTTGAGCTTTGAGGCCATTTCTTTTACCATTTCTTCTCCTAAACACTTGAGGTGAGTGAGAGTGAGCATTGGGAGGGTGTTGGTGGCCTTGCTTCTGAGTGTTGGGGCTGTGTTGGGGTTGCTAAAGGGGCTGAGTTGGTGGTTTGTAGTGTTGGGGCCTTCTTCTTGGCTTGTGAGCTTCAAAGTGTCAACCTTTGTGTAGAAAGGACCCACCTTGTTGTGCATTTTCGTGCACCCTTACAAGTCTGAACCTTGGAGTTGGTTGTGAGCTCCAAGAGCACCTCCACTTTCTGTTTCAAGCCTTTGGTGAGTTGTACCAACCTTGATCATGTGTTTTAATGGGTTAAAGGTGTCATCTTTGCATGTAAATGGGTTAAGTAAGTAACCAACTGAAATGTTAACCTAAGAGGGTATAAAAATGCATGCTTTAACGTGTTGAAGTGTTAAAAATGGAACCTTGGAAGGATATCTTCGCGAAATGCAGAAACTGCATTCTGTCGCGAAATATCCGGATATTTCGAGTGAGATATCCGGATATTGGATATCCTGATATTTCGAGTGAGATATCTGGATATTGAATATCCTGATATTTTGAAGGCGATATCCTGATATGGGATATCCTGATATTTCGAGTGAGATATCCGGATATTGGATATCCTGATATTTCGAGTGAGATATCCGGATATTGGATATCCTGATATTCTGAGGGAGATATCCAGATATTGGATATCCTGATATTTCGAGTGAGATATCCGGATATTGGATATCCTGATATTTTGAGGGAGATATCCGGATATGGGATATCCTGATATTTCGAGTGCGATATCCTGATATTTCTAGTACGATATCCTGATACGGGATATCCTGATATTTCCAATGAGATATCCGGATATTCTGGGATTTCGAAGAACAGTAGCTTTACTGTGCATATAGTAAGCAATTGGGGGTTTGTGGACCCTAGATTAAGGAAGTTGGGCTTCTGTAATTAATGAATTAAGTCAGAATCAAGCGATTAAGGGCTTATGTCTTGTATGGAGCCTTAAGACGTAAAACGTAAAGGAAAGGCGTTGTCTTTAAGTTGCACGCTTGAGATGCATGATTATTGATATAGTATTGGTCCATAACAGATTGTGATTCTGCGGTGTTTGGACTTTGAGCTGTGGACTCTTGGCTTTGGGTGTTAGCTTGCAAGGTAAGCTTTCGTCTCCTCGGTTTATCCATGTTGTGGTTCCACCATGTTCCATGGGGATATGGTATATGCATGCTGTGTTACATGCTTTTGAAAATATGAAATGTTGATTGAACTTTACATGTAATGGCTTTTAATATGCATGTGTTGTTCCATCTGGACGGTAAGCCTGGGTATGTGGCGTCATACAATACGGTGATCCGGGGTGGATGCAAGTGGCGTCTTGCACTATATGTAGGAGATAGACGTATTCCTGCATTTCTCTGGCCAGTAGAATAGTATTGACACACATGACATAATTATCTGCTGCATTGCATTGTTTTAGAACTGATGATGATGAACTGCTTTTAAACTTATATTGCACATGTTAGTGAGCTTGGGATGGAAGATCCTTGAGGACCCCTTGTCTTACTGAGATTTCTTGTTTAGAGATCTCACCCCACGTTTGGGGAATGCTTATTTCAGGTTCAGGTAGTATGGGGGCTGATGTCTCTGGTGGCAAGAGGCCAGAGCATGACTGATGATTATTGTTATGACTGCTTGTTGATAGCATGACTGGATTGGATGCTGTTTATGTTTTCTGCACCTTTATTATTATGCTTTTGATGTTGAGACTGATGTTGGGCTTGTTGCCTTAGTTGTGTGAGCATGGGGTTTGTCCATGTCACTTTATGTTAGCACTTTGAGCTGAGTTGTATAAACTGTTAGTTGGTCCGGTCTACGTGTTGTAGTTCCGTGACTAGAGACTTATGCTTATGATATTTATTTAGTGAGGTATTTCAGTTAGTTGTTTTATTGCAATTACATACAGGCAATGTTTTTTTATTAACTGTTAATAAGCAAGTTGGTAATGATAATGGCATCATAATTGAAAAGAAAAAGATATTCCGCATTTTTAATTAAGCGCAGCTTAATACGATAGTATGATAACATTACCGGATATATACGGGGTGTTACATGGTGCGTAAAACCCATTGTCATGGCATGGTAGTCTGTCAAGACGGGACCTAGGGTAGATAGTCATTGAACACCCAATACGAGGTCAGCACCTTGTAATTCCAAGACAAATAAATCCAACGAAAACGTGTGACCTTGGATGTCTAAGGGGACAGATTGACACAGGGCTGCACAAGTTAAGGAGTCACCATTTCCAACTTAGACTTTAAATTGCGGAATAGCCAGCATGGTTAAATGCAAATGAGTAGCAACCCGCGGAGTGATAAAGTTGTGTGTACTCCCTCCGTCAATTAGGATCTGGACAGATTGGCCCAAAATTGTTCCTGACAAACGAAACGATTTGGATGAATAAGTGCCAAATAATGCGTTGAAACTAGTCTCCGGTACATCCTCATGTTCCTCCGTAGGAGATTCAGGTGGAGTAGGGGAATCCGTGGAGTCAGAAGTTTCGTCCTCTTCAGTTCCCTCTAGAAACAAGAGAGACGCACAGCCTTTACATTTATGGCCATACACAAATTTCTCATCACAGTTGAAACACAGATTTTTTTCGCGTCTGGCTTGCATCTCAACAGGGGATAGACGACGGATAGGAATAGTTGGGATAGGTTTAGGGGATATATTGGTGGATAAGGTTAGGGGGTTAGGTGTTTTGGACGGTAAGGGGTTTGGGGTGTGGGTTTGGTTGTAGGAGGTGGTGGGTAGAAATTGGCGAGGAGGCCATTGCCTGGCGGGTTTGTCATCCGATTGTTGATCTTCAAAAACTTTGGCTAGAGCCAATGCTTCATGCCAGTCTATGGGTCGTTGTGTCAAAACCGAACGACGAATACGTGGTCGAAGTCCGGAAATGAAGAGACCACGCTTCATGGACGCGGAGAGTCCAGGAACTTTACTGGCAGATGCTTCAAAAGCCGCTTGATAGTCAAGAACGGAACCAACTTGCTGTAATTTGGCCAAGGTACCTATGGGTTCCACAAACTCAGATGGGCCAAACCTTCTCTGAATGGCTGTAGTAAACGAAGCCCAAGTAGGAAGTAATCCTTCCTCACTAAGACCCCGAAACCAACACGCAGTCGGGTCGTCCAAGTGGAAAGAAACAACCACCAAACGTTCATCATCCCCGATCTGGTAATATTGACAGTATTTGTCCACAGCAAAAATATAGGAAGTGGGGTCACCAGAAGAAAATCTGGGAAAGATGAGTTTAAAAGGACGTTGTCGATTCAGATCTGAATTGCTAGTGCTAGCTTTGGAACCTGGGCCAGAACCCAGTATACCTGAATTAGTGAAACCTGCATTGTGCTGGCCATCCAGAATCCGCTGTAAAGCGAGTTGAATTTGGGACTGTGACACGTGAAGGGTGGCATAAGAATCTTGAAGATCAAGATGTTGTTGATCGCGCACCAGTTCAGCGGCACGTATTTGCTGCTCCAATAAGTCCAAATGGTGAGTTTGTTGTTCCAGAATCTCCAACCGTTGGTTGATATTCTGCATGCGAGTATTTTCGTCCATGGAAGGAGGAGGTGGAGTAAGCAACGAGAGCACCAAATGTAGGGTTTCCAAATAAGTTTGTTACCAGAAGAGAAGAGAAATTGGGAGAGAGAGGGAATTCGAGGAGAGAGAGAGAGATAATAGAGAGAAGAGAGTTAATTTTCTGCTTACTTTCTCATTCAACCACCATACATGATATAATGCCCTATACCTATTGGGCCACTCATTTACAAAAAGCTTATGAATTAAAAGGTTTTGTTACTAATACTGTAATATTAAAAAGGAAGTCTTTGGGAGCCCAATAACATTTCAGTTTGTCTCATATTCCTTCAAGTAGCTGGGTTGCCTCCGTTTACGTTTGCAGTCCTCATTTCCCATTGGAGTTGGGCCTGGTCCGTTACACAAGCCCGTTACATCCTCTTTCCTTAGCAATAAAAAAGGTCATTTGTGGTCCTTGTAATTTGAAAAAAAGTGTTACGTTAGTTCTTTTGTTAATTGGCATCCAACGGCGTTTGTAATGATGCACACATGGAATGTTAGTTTGCTTAGTCACAATGTGACAATTCACGCTGGACAAAGGACGAAGTCATTTTGAATATGACTTGAATGTGTGTATTACAAGGGACGTCGTTGAGCAACATTATGCATCCACAACCTTAGTCGTTTCTGTTGTGACACACTCACATTACTGCTTACTTGCGAAAAATCCCAGGCTTACTCGTGAGCTACATTACTGGTGAATCTTGTGACTTAGGGTAGTTTTTGGGTCAAGATCGCGTGTGCACTTGCAAGGACTTGGAAGTGGGCTGCTTTTTTTGTGGTAGTACGAGAATACGATTGTGAATGTTAGCTCATTCTATGAAGATACGTGCTGTGAGATATTGTTTATTATGTGTGGTCCGCCATGTGTGGTCCCTGCTAATGCTAATCATGTGTGGTCCCTGCTAATGCTAAGATTAGCAATATTCAGTAAACATTTTGCAAGATGGTAGTTATACACAAGCACGACATAATACCTAAAACTTTTTCAATGAACTATAACATAAGTACAAGTTCTGTTAACATTGAAAAAATTCCTTCATTTACTATCCTATTCCTACCAATAATTGCCAGTTTAAAATATATACAAAATAAACTCTAACACTTATTACTAACTACTTTTTCACATAACTTTTTTTACAAGGCAAGGATTTTCTTCTTCTACTACAGAACAAAACAATTATAATTACAAAGAACTTTTTTCTAACCTTTTAGAGAAAGAAAATTGTCAACAAATAAAAATAAAAAATCTCACCAGCATATGATTTTTGTAAGATTAACCTGAAAAAAGAAACGCATCTCTATGTTGAAGTTGTTTCATCTTTTTTCGAATAACCTATTTTTAGTGGTGAAAATCAAAGGAAAAGGAAGCTCACGATTTAAAGGTTTATCAATGGAATGAAAGTCGATGTCGTTGCAATGGTCGGGACTCTATTTTACAGACCAAGTGATTGAGGCGGTCTTCAAAAGAGCAAAAAAAAAAAGGTGTCTTCTCCATCTTTCTTTTTCTTCTTCAACGCTAGCAAGTGAGAGTGACTCGATCATTTGTCAATGAAGGTAGCTTTGCATGCTACAAGACGCTGTGGTTTGGCTTTCATGCCGGAGACGGTAGCGAAAATAGACGAGAGATAGGTGTGGTGAGGGAAGGTACCAAAAATTTGGGAAAATTGTGAAGGCCAACCCTAAGATATAAGAATGATTCAATATTTACAACACTGTTGAAGATGAGTTTATTATTTCTCATACAGTGAGAGATAAAGTTATATCCTGTACACATAAAAAAGTGTATGACTTATTTTTTTATTTTTTCCCCTCATATCTCATATGAGCCTCCACACACTTTTACGTATATATAGGAAATAAAATTTATCTCTTACATAAAAAAGATTAATCCTAATGAAAACGGTTGTTCTCTCTGCTTTTCATGTTTTGAGAATACAAAGTTAAAAAAAAAAAAGTCAAGGATGTTTTAAAAAACATCACTCATCAAACAAGTTTTTTTTATTTTCATTCTTAAAGCTAAAAAATTGTTTTTTAAAACTAAAATCAAAGAGTCCTTCTTCCATTTTACACTACGCATCTTCCCAATACATCATTTTTATTTTTTCGTTTTTCAATACATACGAGAATTTTTAACTTTTCAAGTTTCAACCATGAAATTGATTTTTTTTACCATTATGCCTTTAATTAAATTAAAAAAACATCAATATGTCCCCATTTTAAAACTATTTAAAAAATATGTCATTTTCCTAAAATATAACATCAATCTATCCTATTTGACCGTTGACTGGCACTCATTCTCGAGTACATAATTAGCATACTCGAGTAAATCATGTGCCAGGAGTTCCTACTCGAGTATGTTGTCATGGTACTCAAGTATGACGGTCCTGTACTCGATTATCCTAAGTGTCAATCACGGTCAAGAAAATATTTTTAGTACTCCTTATGTATCGATTCGATACATCTTTTAGCAAATATAGTAAAAAGTAATATTTTTATACTACTCTTACCTTTATACTTTTTTCCACTCATATCCCATATTTTTCTATCTTGAGAAATGGAGTATGTACTCCGGCTGCATGGAAAATGAGCTCCAGAAGCATACCTTCAAGCACCCTTGCCATATCCAGTAGTGTGCTATGTGAAGGAACTTAGGGATCGTTTCTACATCATGAGGCGCTGCATCACAATGCCTAAAGTTCTCTTCTTTTCTTTCTCATTTTCTTTTTTTAAGCTTTTGATGAGGGAGACACAAAGGGAGCTTGAGACCCGGAAATCTTTTTTTTGCCGGTAAAAAAAAGAGAATCTTCTACCAAAAGTTCCCTTAAAATTCGCTTCTTTTATTTTTAAATTTTTTTTTTTAAGTACACGTCTCCTTCCATTTTGCATAAAGAACCTTTTTGGTGCTTCTTCCATGGAAATGGAGGCTAGTTTGATACCCTTTGATAAAGATATACTTGTACATAAAAAAAAAATATTTTTCTTGACTAGAAATTTTCAATTTTGTTTTTGTTTTTTTTTAGGATGCTTTGAAGCTCCATCAATGGAGTGTCATGTTTATGCCTTTAAGGTGTTACTTTTGTTAATTTTTCTAGCTATCTGATTATTTTATTTTGTCATTGCTTTGTATTCAAATGCATTTCTCTCTGTTCTTGATTCTGTAGAATGGCGAATTTCCGAGTGATGCTGGTGTCATCCCAAGAGCTGTGAAACAGATTTTTGATATATTAGAAGCTAAGAATGCCAAGTATAGCATGAAAGTAACATTTTTAGAGCTTTACAATCAGGAAATTACAGATATTTTGGCCCCCGAGGAGACTTCAAAATTTGTACATGATAAGTCTAACAAACCTATTGCTCTAATGGAGGATGAGAAAGGAGGTGAAGAAAAAAAAAATTCAGTAGTCTTTTTTACTACCAGCATTCACATATTGCTCTAACTTGGAGCTTCACTAAGTATAAAAAAACTTGCAAGGGAGACTAGGATATAAATAAAAGCTTGCTTACACTTCAAAAATCCTTAAGTAGTGTTTGGTAGAAGATTTATTTTGAGATTGATGGGAAAGTGTAAATGGATATTGAAAAATACCACGTTTGGTTCAGGTTTTTGAAAAAAATACTAGGCAAATAGGATAGATGGGGAAATGAATTTTGTGTTGATTTTTGGATGAAATTCACTATTACCGAATACCACTTGAGATGTGGTATTTTGAGATAACTAGGGAAGTGAAAAAATAGGTGCAAAGTTTCTCCCGAACATAGATTTTGCAAATTTAAATAAATTTCCCCGGTAATATTTTGGTCAACCAAACAACTTTTTTTATATTTCCTACCAAACTCACTTTCCAACCATTTTCCTAGTAATTACATTTCCCTAGTATTCAAAAAATTTCTCCTCAACCAAACGCCCTTAGAAATTTCTAATCTTTTTAGGAATTTCAACCTATGTACTCGAGTGCATTACTCGTCTACTCAAGTATTTTAACCCAGATAACAAATAATACCCAAATATTCAACTAGTATACCCGAGTAATTATTGTTTTGGAAAAAATATCCGAGTATCAACTTTAAGTACTTGAGTATATAACTCGGTCAACGATCAAATAAGGGCTAGATGAAATATGTTAATACAGGAACAAAACAATAATATTTATTTTAATTAGGGGTAATCAGCCCCAAGAAATCAGTCCCAACTGAAGCACAAGATAACAGTCATCTACTTTACCAACTATTTCACCACAACCCAACCAAAAATTCCAATAAAAGAAAAGGAGTTTTTATCACAGTATTGGTAAATAGTTACTGTTAGTAGTTAGTTACTATCACTGTTAGTAGTTAGTTAAGGTCAGTTATTCAATTCCTGTCTTTATCTCATTTCATTCTTTACTGATATAAGTATTAGTACGACAGTACTTGTAATCGATTGAGTAAGTTTTTTAATATATCAGTTTCTCTTCAATCTCAATATGGTATCAGAGCTCTAATTGAGCTCTGGTATTTCTCCCAAGAACACATTTCTTTCTTCCCTTTTCTTTTTTAAGAAAAATGGCAACCCAGAACCAAGATATCAACCCACCTGAGCGTGTTAATAACATTGGGAACCCATTTTACCTTCATCCCAATGAAAACCCAGGATTAGTTCTTGTTTCTTCTCCAATGAATGGAAGGAATTTTCATACCTAGTTGAGAGCTATGAAGGTTGCATTGCGGTCCAAAAATAAACTTTCCTTTGTTGATGGAACTATCACTATGCCAGCAACTGATGATCCTTCGTATAGAGCTTGGGACAGATGCAATACAATGGTTGTATCATGGTTGCAGAACTCCATTGTTGATACAATTGTTCAATCAATCTTATGGATGGATAAAGCTGAAGATATTTGGAAAACTTTGCAAGAAAGGTTTGCACAATCAGATATTTTCAGGATTTCAGATCTTCATGATGAAATCTTGAAAGTACAACAAAATACAAAGGTGGTAGCAGAATACTTTACAGAGTTAAAATCTTTATGGGATGAGCTGGATACTCTACAGCCAATGCCCAAATGCAAATGTCAACCAGCATGCAATTGTTCTTATGAACTCTTGAACCATATCAAGAATAGACAAGAAAGAGATCATGTGATTCATTTTTTAAAGGGTCTCAATGAACAATTCTCCCATGTATGCTCTCAGGTGATGATGATTGATCCTTTACCCAGTATTAACAAAGTCTTTTCTTTGGTAAGTCAACAAGAAAGACGTCTCATTCTTGATATCAGTATTAATCAGAATGAGTCACAAGCATTTGTCAATGCTTTTGATCAACACAAAGATAGAAATGAATCTTCCAATTTTAGTAGACAAAATGATTTCTTAGGGAGAAATGCCAGTCGTTTTAATCATAATACAGCCAGAGGACGAGGGAATGGAAAATTCTACACTTATTGTAAGAAGCCAAATCATACGATTGAAAATTGCTATCAGAAGCATGGCTTCCCACCAGGGTATCGATCAAGAACAACTCACAGGAGCCACACTGATGAGTTGGAAGATGATAAAGAAATACAAGATTCCAATGAAAATTTCAAGATTTTAAAGGAACAATATCAATAACTGATGGGGATGCTGAATCAAAGCAATATAACTCCATCAACACATTCATCCAATCTGGTGACTTCTTCTGTTTTCAATTCTGATACAAAAGAATCAGGTATATCTTCTAAAGTCTCAATTTTGGATACAGGAGCCATAGATCACATAACATGCATGGAATCCTTTCTGACTTCTATTCATTCAATAAAACCCATTACCATTACACTCCCTAATGGTGCATATATTATTGCATCAAAAGTTGGAGATGCTTATATCTCAGGAAATTTGCATCTTAAAGATGTTTTGCTTGTTCCTAACTTTCATGTAAATCTCATTTCTGTTACTAAACTCACACATGACCTAAAATGTTATACCTTTTTTCATGATTTAACCTGTTCTATTAATCAGGTACCTTCGAACAAGATGATTGGCTCAGCTAGGCAAATCGATGGATTGTATATCTTACATGATGATTCTGCCAAGTACAAATTCTGCAACAACATTAGCAGCAAAAATTCATCCCTTATTTGTCATTATAGATTAGGTCATCCTTTATATTCTGTAACTAAATCCATGTGTCTTCATTTCCTTTTCATATCTTATAAAAATGTTAGTCCTTGTGACATTTGTCACCTTTCTAAACAGAAATGTTTACCTTGCACTTCCAGTAGTTCTAATACAAATTCTCCTTTTCAAATAATTCATACTGATATCTGGGGTCCTCTATCTACACCATCTATCCATGGCCATCGTTATTTTCTGACCATTGTTCATGATTACTCAAGGTTTACTTGGTTAATCCTCATGAAAAGTAAAGTTGAAACACGAATTCACATAAAAAAAATTCATTTCCTATGTTGAAAATCAATTTAAATCTTCTGTTAAAACAATAAGAAGTAAGTGATAATGGACTTGAATTTTCAATGATTGATTTATATCAAACCAAAGGAATCATTCACCAAAAGTCTTGTGTTGAATCTCATCAACAAAATGGATTAGTTGAAAGAAAACACCAACATATACTCAATGTTGGTAGATCTCTTTTCTTTCAAGCCGAATTACCCAAAAACCTTTGGTCATATGCTGTTTCTCATGCTACACACATCATAAACAGGTTATGTACTCCCTTACTTCACAACAAAACTCCATATGAAATGCTTTACAATCAGCCACCTATCCTAATACACCTTAAAGCTTTTGGCTGTTTAGCTTATGCTTCCACACTTCAACAAGGCCGAACCAAACTTTCACCTAGAGCTTCCAAATGTGTTTTTCTAGGATACAAAGAAGGTATAAAAAGGTTATGTTCTTTTCAATCTTTTATCAAAAGTTATTTTCACATCTAGAAATGTTATTTTTTATGAGAATCATTTCCCATTCAATTCTGTCAATCATATTTCCAAAGATAACAAACCTATATCCATATGTCATCCCACTTCTACCTTATATGACATACCAGAATCCTTCACATATTTACAAACAGAAGACACAACTTTAACAAGAAACCATTTACATCAACAACCAACTATTTCAGATCAGACATCTTCAATAATTCCTCAAACAGAACCTATCCAACCTTCTATAATTCCCATACGCTCATCCAGAAACCACAAAGCACCTGATTACTTGGTAGATTATCATGTCTCTTTCTTATTCCTTTTGTTCCCCTTCTTATAAATTTTTTTGCCTCAATACCATGACATGTATTGAACCCAAAACATATAACCAAGCTTCAAAATTTGAGTGTTGGCAGAAAGCCATGCATGATGAACTCTTGGCTCTTAAACAAAACCAGACTTGGAAGATTGTTGATTTACCATTACATACCACACCCATTAGATGCAAATGGGTTTACAAGATAAAGCATAAGGTTGATGGCTCCATTGAGAGGTATAAGGCTAGGTTAGTGGCTAAGGGTTATACCCAACTTGAAGGGGTAGACTACTTAGACACTTTTTCACCAGTTGTTAAGCTCACCACAGTTAGGATTCTGCTTTCCATTGCAACTGCCAAGGGGTGGGATCTCCAACAATTGGATGTTAACAATGCTTTCCTCCATGGAGACCTTCATAAAGATGTGTATATGGTTCTTCCACCAGGAGTCAAATCTGAGAAATCCAATCAAGTTTGTAAACTCCAACGTTCCTTATATGGTCTCAAGCAAGCCAGTAGACAATGGCATGCAAAACTGACTATTTTTCTGTTTTCAATTAGATATACACATGCCCAAGCAGACCACTCTTTGCTTATACACCAAGTTGACAAATCATTCACTGCTGTATTGATATATGTTGATAATATTGTACTTACAGGCACTGACAAGGATGAAATTTTTCATGTCAAACAACTTCTAGAAAAGCTGTTTAAAATTAAAGACTTGGGACCACTTAGATACTTCTTGGGCCTTGAAGTTGCTCATTCAAAGTATGGTTTGGTTCTACACCAAAGAAAATATGCATTGGAACTTATCTCATATGCTGGTTTACTTGCTTCAAAACCAACATTGACTCTTATGGACCCTGCAATCAAATTAAGCAAACAAAAAGGCACACCTTATTCAGATCCAGCTGCATACCATCGATTAGTAGGATGTTTGTTGTATTTAACTACTACACATCCTGATCTTTCGTTCCCTGTCCAGCAGCTTAGCCAATTTGTGGCTGAACCAATGGAATCTCATTTTCATGCTGCCATGCGTGTTCTGAAATATATCAATCAAAGCTTCACCTTCAAAAGGGTTATTTTTCTCCAAGCACAACAATCTTATTCCTTCTGGATTTGCAGATGCAGATTGGGTTAGTTGTCCCGATTCTTGGCGATCTATATCAGGTTACTGTGTCTTCCTTGGAGATACTTTGGTTTCATGGAAATCAAAGAAACAAACCACTGTTTCTAGATCATCCTCGGAATCTGAATATCGAGCCTTAGCTGCAATTTCGTGTGAACTTCAATGGTTATCTCATCTCTTCAAAGATCTCCGCATTTCTATTGATCAGCCCATCTCACTCTATTGTGACAACCGCTCTGCCATCTATCTAGCTCACAACCCGGCATTTCACGAACGTAGCAAGCATATAGAGATTGATTGCCATATAATCAGGGAAAAAGAAAACTTTGGTTTGATACACCTTCCTATTAGTCCTGCTAATCAACTAGCTGACATCCTAACTAAGTCTCTTCCTCCTACCACATTTCATTTTCTGTTGTCCAAGTTGGGATTGAAAGACATTCATCTCCCAACTTGAGGGGGGCTATCACAGTATTGGTTAATAGTTACTGTTAGTAGTTAGCTACTATTACTGTTAGTAGTTAGTTAATGTCAGTTATTCAATTCTTGTTTTTATCTCATTTCATTCTTTACTGATATAAGTATTAGTAATTGTAATCGATTGAGTAAGTTTTTCAATATATCAGTTTCTCTTCAATCTCAATAGTTCTCACTTTACTGAAGATTGCTTTTCTCCCAAGCTCAAGTGGTTTACCAAGGAGTTTTCACTTTCCAAAGCTTCTCCCCATCGCTGTACCCAAAACTTGGTTGCTAAAATTTTCTTCTTTCTCTTTGGTCTTCGAATTAGTAGTAATGTATTTGGTGTTCCAAAAATACAATAAAATAGAGGGTAAGAGGGGGAGGTCTCGGTTCGATCCAAGGGTTAAGCTTCCAATTTTCAACACTTCAAAATTGGAACCCCTATGAAAATTAAAATTAATAATAGGGTTTGTGTGCAATAAAACTTCTAAAAATTAAAAATAAAAAGTGTGACTCTTTATTCTAAATACATTTAATTATAAGCTCTTGACTCCAAAGTCATACTTTACTAATTAAATCCCTAAAACACTTAACTAAAGATTTGGGGTGTCAGACAAAGAAGCATTTGAAACTCTTAAGGAAATTAAACTCACTTTGCATAGTTTTATTGTTTCTCTTTTGTGTGAGTTTGGTAATGTTATTTATGAGGAAATTCTAAAAAAAGTACCAACTGATTCAGGTATTGAACATCAAATTGATATTGTGCCCATTTCAAAATGAACTGATTTGGAGGAAGGAAAGGATTTATATGAACATCATATACTACTCCCGAGCGCAGATGATGGGAATTTAATTAAAAGTCATTTTCAAAAGGATGAAAAAGATGCAAATCAAGATGTGTCGCAACCGGATCCCGACACGTGACGACAAAAGAAATGAATGTTTAAAAATAATGGAGTCGCCACCAAGGTTTATTTGGGAAAATGTTGGGAAAACTCTTTTATTTGAGAAAACTGGTCTTTGGAATAGAAAATGGATTCAGGGGTCGATTATGAGTAGGGAAGGTGTTAACACCCTATATTTTAAAAAGATGGTTACCTTATATAAATTGTGCAAATTATTGATAAGATTTTAAATATTTATTTCACCCCAAAGAATTAAACAAAATTGATTAAAGAAAAAGAAACAAATTTTTGAAAATTTATTTTTGTACTTGATGAGTGTGCCTCGCTCCTACGTATCCCTCAGTACAATAGGGAACTCAAAGTTACGTCGTTCTATCGAAAATATTTGTGTGTTGATTGATTTTAATTTTTGAAATAATTCATTTTAAAGAAAATCATTGGAAAGTTTTGGCTTTGATGATTTATATTTATTTCAATAATTCTTTTTTTTTATTATTGTAAATTTTACAGTAAATTTAAATGAATTTTAAATCACCGAGCCATCACGGCTAAAATGAGCCAAAATAAAATACACGGGGTTAGCAAGTCATCACGGTTAAATTATCCCTTTGTTGAAAATCTTAATGTTTTAAGTTTCATTATCAAAAGTTTTAGATAAATTTGGAATCACCAAGCCGTCACGGCTAAAATGAACCGAACAGTTATAAGATTAATAAAGCGTCACGCTTAGATTAATGGGATATGTTATTGTGCCTACTCTAAAAAATGTCATTTTACCTACTTTTGATATAGCTACCCAAATATTCAAATTTCGTTTTACCATTCGATTATCATCTCATCCAATGATCCATATTTGTGATATAAAATAATTTGTTTTCTCTTTTTTTTAAATTTTATTAATTATTTTTTATTTTTTTTAATTGTAATTTTATTTTATTTTTACAAAAAAAATTTGTCTGTCCAAATACGTTGACCGCGTGTCGGACTTTCTCCCATACCCTTTCTCTCTCCTCCAAAAATGCCGTGTCCGTGTTTCAGAGCTTTTGACTACCCCTTTCGTTACCATTCGATTATCATCTCTCTCTTCCTCCATATCTCTTCCTCCAGGTGTTGGCATTCTCTGGAACCATCACACTTCATCACATCCATGGTCAAAGAGTTCTCAGAGCTATGTGAGATTATGGTCCTTGTTTGTCGGATGATATTTGGCATTTTTTGAACAATGACCTTTGATATTATATTTCATTGCTGAACTCTTTACATTTGTTGTGATTTTTCAATCCATTGACACCGGTAGTTTGATAGAAACTGATTCAGAAGGAGAAAATTTATATTACAATAATAAAAACAGAGACTAATGTATATTGACGATGATTTCAAATGCCATGGTAATTGATTTCAAATGCTTACGTGTCGTTCATCTGGGCAGAGATTAACGAGGAAAAAAATAGGTATATGGCAAAGGAAGAGAGAAAGGGGAGGAGAGAGAAACGGTATGGGAGAAAGTGAGAAGAAAGAAAAGAAAAAAGAAAGTTTATTTTATATCACAAATATGAATCGTTGGATGAGTTGGTAATCAAACGGTAACGAAAGGAGTAGGTAAAATAAGAGTAGGCACAATAACCTATCCCTAGATTAATAGCAAACTAATCTTCTTTATTCTTTATTTTAAATTAATAATTTTAAATACAAACTACCATTGTTTGTTCGTTTATTAATATTAATGGTAAAAAATCAATCGGACTATCAAAGTAGAAATGATTCTTCTAAAATATATACTCATATGTTATCAACAAATGGATATTTAAAATATGGGTTCGTTTTCTCTAAAGTTACTTTAGATAACTTTATCTAATGTTCGACAAAACGACGTCGTTTTGGGACGGAAATCATGGTGTATTTGTAATTTTAATTTATTTCAGGGTTATAATAGTCTTTAACATTCTTATTTTTTTAATTTTTCAACCTCAAAACGATATCGTTTCGGCGAACATTAGACAAAATTGTCTAAAGTAACATTAAAATACACAATACAAAAAGATAACAATATAATCTAAAAGAATAGAAACAATAAGCAACATATACAGTACAACTATTTTACTTTTGGGTTATGTTTATCTCATTTTACATGAGATAAATAACTTTCCTACATACACAAAAAGGGGTTGGTCCCACCACTCTTTTTTCTCTCTCGTCTTACATGTGGATCTCACTCATACTTTTATTTCTATAATATGAGGTAATTTTTTTCTACAACATAAGAAAAATATATCCCTTTACTTTTTACGTTCTTGATTTTGTTTTTTTTTTGTTTTTTTTTTTACTTTATTCTAATCACTTTTCTTACTCCTTTAGTTAAAAAAGATAACAATCTAATCTAAATGAATATAAACGATAAGCAACGTATACAGTATGGCTATTTTACTTTTTACGTTTTTGATTTTGTTTTATTTTTAACTTTATTCTGTATATTTATTTTTCACTTTATTCTAATCACTTTTCTTATTCCTTCTCATCCTATTATTTATTTAATGATTCTGGTCCAACTAAAAAAACACGGTAACAGGGCTACAGTTACGAAGAAAGGAAAGTCCATTTGACTTTTGGGTTCGGGGCATGAGGAGGGATATTATTATTATTAAAAAAATTTACTACTAACTACTTATCTAATCACCATTGGATTAATATTTTCTCTTTTTTCAAAAACTTTTAGCATTCTCTCTTTGATCCAATGGTGATTAGATAGATAATAAGTTTGGTAATGAATTTTTTTGATAATAAGAATATCCTCTCTATGGGTTGTGAGACATATAAAATTAAAAAAAAATGTAAAGTTTAAAAACAAAACTAATCCTAAAAATAAAGAGAACTTCCACCATGCTTCCTGCGCCTTTGCAAATAGAGATACTGTTTCCTAAGATGGTATCTAGAAAATTTAAGAGATTAAGGCAACAAAGAGGGAGATGAGGAATCATGCATAATATACCTCTCTCCTAGCTCACGCACTTGGCCAATGATGCAATGTCAGATGAATATGCAAGAGGGCTTTGAGTGATACTGTCGCCGGCAGCTAGCGGAGTTAGTGGTGATGCGATGTGTTGAATATCGAAAGAGAAGAGAGGAACATTTGAAAATAATACTGTAAGTATCAACTACACAGCGGAGTCTATTATATAACTAAAAAGAAAGAAAATATAAACAGATATACACGATGTGAGACTTCTATACTACTATTCTAAACTATCATTTACAACACTCCCCCTCAAGCTGGAGCGTATAGGTCATATGCACCAAGCTTGTTACAAATAAACTCTATTCGAGGGCCCTCAAAGATTTTGTAAACACATATGCTAATTGCTCATTAGAGGGTACAAAGCTAGTTTTAATCTCACCAGTAAGAATCTTTTCTCGAACAAAGTGACAATCTATTTCTATATGTTTGGTTCTTTCATGAAACACTGGATTTGATGAAATGTGTAGAGCTGCTTGATTATCACAAATGAGAGTTGCCTGTCCAGTGTCTCCAAACTTAAGCTCTCTGAGAAGTTGTTTAAGCCAGATAAGCTCGCAAGTAGTAGTCGCCATGGAGCGGTATTCTGCTTCAGCACTTGATCTGGCAACTACGCTTTGTTTCTTACTTTTCCAGGAAATCAAGTTGCCTCCAACAAAGACACAATACCCAGAAGTAGATCTCCTATCAGCTGGACAACCAGCCCAATCAGCATCGCAGTACCCAACCACTTGATCATGACCTTTATCTTCATATTCAAGGCCGTTCCCTGGAGATGCCTTGATATACTTAAGAATACGAATGACTGCATTCCAATGTTCTTGACATGGAGAATTGAGAAATTGACTGACAACACTAACTGCAAAGGAAATATCAGGCCGAGTGACTGTGAGGTAATTCAATTTTCCAACCAATCTTCTATACTGCTCAGGATCTGAAAAGGGCTCCCCCTGATTTGGTAGAAACTTGATACTTGGATCTATAGGAGTATCAACAGACTTTGAATTTAACAGAGCAGTTTCTTCAAGAATATCCAGAGCATATTTCCTCTGAGATATCACAACACCAGCTTTAGATTGGGCCACCTC
>JAVKPL010011712.1:0-53612 GCA_032173675.1 Gastrolobium villosum | reverse complement strand
ATAATATTTCTTTATTATTCAAAATTATTAAAATAATAATTTATTTATTTTATTTAAAATAAATAATATGATATAGACTGACTTGTAGGCTTATAAGTACGTCACATAAAAGAAAGTCTATGACCTGCTTTCCAATTAGGTTTTTTTTGAAACCTGAGTCTATTCTATTTGACTATATGTAACATGCCGAGTAATAGGCACCTCTTAGGCCCCCTGACCCATTTATACCTCTACTTGGAACATATATATAAAGAAGATACCTGATCTATTGTGGACTCAATAAATTCTTTAACTGCTCTATGCTTGGAGGATTCCTCTGCAGCCAACGAGGTAGCTTCCTGAACATTTTCTGAAGCTTCTTAATTTCCATGTCACTTTTCTGCTTCAAACTTCGAGTCTATATAAAAAGAATATTCACAAACTAATTAATGGTGGCATATGAGGTTTATCAGAGAATAATATACAAAAGCAAAATGGTGGAAACTTTACTTGGTTCTGCAATTTTGAGACTTCTTGATTCAAAATCTCATTTGTCTTCCTCAAACTATCAATAAGACTTCTAGAAAATCCAGGATTCCCAGAGCGCGGTGGGCTCGGCCTTCTTGCATATGGAGATCCTGGTCTTGAGTTGATAGGTGGTGCTGGTGGGGGACTTGGAGGTATGGCAGGCTTCATAGCAAATTGAATGGAGCTTGTTGAACTTGAAAATGCAATATCTTTCAATTGTAAATGTGTTGGAACTTGAGAAGGTGCGAACCCGGTAGAATAAAAGTTTCCAGGCTTATTAGCCCTTATTTCAAGGTATTTTATTGGTTCTATGGTAGGAGGCAAGAGAATCCTTGAAGATCTTATTTCTCCCAGGCCAAATCTTTCTCTGCCATCTAAGGAACCACGAGGTGGGGTAGTGACTTTTCTATTCAAATTAGGAGTAATACCTGCCTCAACAGCTTTAAGCTTAGCATAACAAGAATCACACACACGATGAGGTTTTCCTGGTGTTGGAGCCAATGCTGCTTTCAATGCCTTTTTTGAACTACAAGCATGGCAATGCACTAATCCACAATTATAACAGTTATGCCTTTTTCTAGTAAAACCAAATGGTTGTCTACAACCAGTGCAAGCAGATTGGTCAACTCCAGATACCCATTTATGGATGCATATGCAAGATGTAAAGTTTGAGCCACAAGAGATATTTTTTACATGCCTATCTTTCAAGGCTTCCACCAATGTTGGAAATTTTCTATCCTCTATGTCTCCATGTCCTAATCTTCCATTGGCACCTTTCCCCCAAGTATATAGTTCACTTCTTGATGTCAAGACTGCAACATGATGAGCTCCACATGATATTTCCTCAACAAATTCACCAACCAACTTGTCTTGTACTAGGCCAGGTATTTTTCCATCAGATGAAGGATTTCCAAGTTGACCATTTTCAGTGCCTCCCATAGTGAAGAGATGACCAGAAGTAGTAAGGGCCACAGTCATAGTGTGTCCACATGCTATCTGGTGGAAGTTATATTCAATGAGTGCAGAGACACAGGTAGGTTGAAGGTATGTTTCCTTGTTTCCATGTCCTAAACGATATTTGTCACCATCTCCCCAAGTGAATAGCTTCCTGGATGAAACATGTGAACCTGACTGAAACATAACCTCTACAATAGCTGCAGTATGCCATACTCCACATGCAACCTTAATAGTCTTCAATCCACTTAATAATTGTACCTCCTTTGGATATGATACACTCTCTCTATTTCCATGACCCAAGACACCAAATGTTCCATCACCAAAGGTAAAAAGTTTTCCATTAGAAGTTGCCAATGCTGAATGCCATGTGCCACATGCAACAGATATAACTTGAAGTCCTTCCAGAGGGCCACTAATCCTCCTTGGTATCCAATGGCTAACTTCAGTGCCATGGCCAAGAAGTCCAACATTATATGTGCCATCACCCCATGAGAAAAGATCATCTGATGTAGATACAGCACATGTATGATTCTCTCCACATGCAACAAAATCCACATTAGTAACTGCTAGAAACTCAACTAGTTGGGGGTGACCAACATCTTTATCAATTCCATGACCAAGTCTTCCCCAGATTCTTCTCCCCAAGTAAAAACCTCTCCTTGCCTAGTAACTAGTGCGATGTGGCGCACACCAGATGCAATCTGTTGAACATCAAGAACAATACTTGACTCTAAGGGCTTAGGAATCAACACATCTGTTGTGGAACTGACCTGAGTGCCAAATCCATCAGTTGAACCACTGTCTGCAAAAACCTCACCCCATATATAAACATCACCTAGTGACTCTATATCATCTGTTCCTGATCCTCCACTTGAACAGCTAGGTGTACTTGACACACTAACACGAAAACCATCTCCAACGCTTGTCCTTGGCTGCATATTTGCACGCTCTAACCCAACATGTGGGTTTGCTGACTCACGAGAAGCTGAATCAGTAGAGAACCTACCACGAGCAATGCTTGAAGTAAACTCTAGTGCTGCACCAAAAGGACGACCATTTGGAATAAAATCAGCACCATCCTGAAACTGAAATTTGAGAAGTACCTAAGTAACATGCTCACAAAATATAGACTTGTAATGAATGATCACTACATGACACAACAAATATCTGTGGTTCACTTTCCCTGGATTCACATAAACAGAAACTTTTCTTAGAAGACTTGCATTTCATTAGATTGACTTGTGAAGGTGCATAATCTCAAAGAACTGTGATACCATTCCACCCTAAGGACAATTTAGGGA
Organism: Gastrolobium villosum; assembly: GCA_032173675.1. NCBI lineage: Eukaryota > Viridiplantae > Streptophyta > Magnoliopsida > Fabales > Fabaceae > Gastrolobium > Gastrolobium villosum. The sequence goes on along the minus strand of JAVKPL010011712.1, from coordinate 50,847 downwards.
AAGCAATACGGCTGACTCAGCAAGGCAGTTATAACCGCTTGCAATTGGTTCTAATAGAATGGCGTGGGAAGTGAGGTTGAGGTGGTTAAATAGTAAGGAAGGAGAAGAGTGAGGGCCATCTGGAAAATAGTCTTGGGAGTGGAATCTTGGAAGAGAGTGAGGCCTCTCTAATTGTTTCACACTATCATTTTCCCTTTCTGCTTTGTTATTTCATTTCCCAGTCACTTGTTAATTTTCCTTTCCCCTGTAATTGTGTCACTGTTTCACTATCATCTGGATTGTAATGTTTCTTGAAACTTCATGAAAATATAGAAAATTCCTGTTCTCTGTTGTTGGTTCTGTATTTGGATTGTAATATATTTGATAGAGACTTCCAACACATTTAAATGAAAAGTAAAATAGACTATACTACACATTTCACATTATTTGCAAGAGTTCAATGAAATCATATACATGAAAGCCTACATTTAAATGTGACAAGTAAAAAAAGAAATGGAAAGAAAAATAAAACCAACATTTAAGTTAGTACATTTATTACTGGAAGTGGCAGAAAGTAGTGAAATCAAAGCCAACATTAAACTTTTCCCATAGCTTAAGACTCTAGTAAACTAGTCTTTGATTGCAAAACTTTTGAAAATTAATCCATGAAAAATTTGAAAGAACAAGCAGAAAATACATGACATTACGTAAACAGTGAGTAATTGAGGACAAAATGATCATTGAATGGATTACAGTTAAAACTCACATCGGGTATTTCACTTTTAGTACGCCTATTATTAAGCTTTCCAGTTGGAATTAATGTCTTAAGGCCTGCAAACCATACCTCTGCCTCAGCTTTGTCCTTGCATATCTATAAATGAAAAAAAAGAATCAATATATTCAAAATTTTCACCAAATTAAGAAATTTAAGTTTACTATCAAAATGTTTTCTAACCAGATCAAGTGTACGCTCCCCGTTATTATAAACAAGTGAAAATGAAAGATAATCCTTTTCAGGTTGCAAATATCTTCTAAAGACAGCCTGCAAAGAAATGGTCATAAAAAACATGGGATATATTTATGATATTTTTATCATGGCCATAAAGGGACAGATTATATTTACAAACTTTTTTGTTTATAAACTCTTACAAACTACACTATGTTCTCCCGAGAGAACACTAGTTTCACTATGTTCTCACGGGAAACATAGTGTAGTTTGTAAAAAAATTCAAAAAAGTTTGTAAACGGATCCTTCCCCTGGCCATAAATATCAGCTAGAATCCAAACACCAAGTATTTTAACTTACAGTTCTTTGTCCAGGGATAATACGTGAAACTGAAGATAATTTCAGATTCCTTTCCTTTTTACGAGAAATCCAAATCAGTGTTGTTTCATCCTGTTAATGCCACTAAATATGAAATTATTTAGATACATCAAATTCATCATACACATGCCTACTCTAGAGATTGAAATAATGCATGTCTAATGCTGGAACATAAAATTGAATTCATCAATAAAATCTCACCAGTGAGAGTCTGAATGGGCAAACTTTTGGCTTTGTTTTCCGGCTGTACTTTATTAACTGAGTTCCTTTCTTTAAAGCAATGAGTGCCTTCAAAAGGAGTTGAAACAGACAATAAATCCTAGTTGGTGAAGCACCTAAGCAGCATAATCCTTAAATATAATATCAACAGATCATGTTTTTCAATGATGACACAATGTTTTTCCTGCCATTTTTCCCAATAAAGTGATTTTGATTATTCACCAATAAAACCATCAAGAAAGGCACAGTACTATCCCTCTTAGAATATCAGCTACCTATTGATTATGTCATCTTAATATGATCCAAGTTTCATATCTTATTACTTTCTTCTTCTTTCTACACTCTCAATTATGCAACTATTCAAGTTTTTCTCCTTCTCATGAATATGGTTTGTAATGGTTCCAAACAAGATATTTTTCTCTTTCCATTTCTTTCCCACCTTTCTCCTCCTTATCAAACAAATTGCAATTGGGAAGACCTTATCTTTAGCCCAACAGCTTTTAGGCAAAGGAAAACACAATTCTACATAAGGGAAACCACCAATAGCTATAATTGAATCCCAATGCATATGATAACATTCTGGGGGAAAGTTATATTTACAAATTTTTTGTTTACAAACTAAACTAAATATGACCGGTCATACTTCAATCAATAGTGTATGACCGGTCATACTTAGTGTAATTTGTAAAAAAAAAAGTTTGTAAACTGATCCTTCCCCAACATTTTGAATGTGATTAATGTACCAAGACAATGGCCCTAATATTTTGGTTTTTCTAAACAAACACAAAAATGAATAAACTAAATAAACCATGTATTAATTTACATGATCATTATTCACAGAAAATTTTCAGAAAACAAGTTAAGGGAAATGAAGAGAAAACTAACTTGCTCAATATCACGCTCAAGACTCCCATTACTAGCAGGATCTGCCATTCCATCTGAAAAAAATTGTAAAGAAACCGCCAAAGACAAAGCTCAAGCGACAACAACTGCATCAAAATCTCCATAGATGGATATGCTTTCTACTTCGGCCTCTCATCAAAATGTCCAACAATCCAGAAGGAAAATTGAAAATGCGGAGAAAAAAGAAAAACAAAAAGTGGGCAATGAATTGCAAAGCTTGAAAGCTCAGAGAAGAACTGCCACTAGCCCTTTGCATCAAAATTGGTCAAAAGGGGTTGTGAAATTAGCATCAAGTGTCTTAGTTTTCTGGGAAAAATTGGATTTTGGCCAAAGGAACTATGGAAGAGAGAGAAGGGAGAGAGAGTGGAGGCGAAATGAGTGGGAAGTAAGTGGTCAGTTTTTGAGAAAGAATACAAAACGAGTTCAGAGATTGAGATTTGGCGGAGGGTACTTACATTACATTGTTTCCATCTCAACCAACTAACAAAACGTCTTTTGCCACACGTCTTCATGGATCTCCCTCGTGTCACTAACTTATTATATATATATATATATATATATATATATATATATATATATATATATGGGACAGGATCCGTTTACAATTTTTTTTACAAATTATACTATATTCTTTCGGGAGAACATAGTGTGATTTGTAAAAGTTTGTATTCTCCCGGGAGAATATAGTGTAGTTTATAAACAAAAAAGTTTGTAAACATAACATGCCCATATATATATATATATAAATATATATATATATATAGGGAAAAACATTTCTCAAGCAGCTTGAGATAAGTTTATCTCCGGTTAGCCCCAAAACTACGTCGTTTTGATTAATGAAGGGTGTTTATGTAATTCTAGGTGAATTAATGAAGGGTGTTATTGTAATTTTATTTATTTTTATATTATATACATTTTACTGAAACACCCTTCATTAATTCACCTAAGATTACATAAATATCCTTCATTAATCAAAACGACGTAGTTTTGGGGCTAGCTGGAGATAAACTTATCTCAAGCTGCTTGAGAAATGTTTACCCCATATATATATATATATATATATATATATATATATATATATATGAGGTAGGATCCTTTGACACCGGTGTCAAATTTCAAATTTGACACCTGACTTGAGAGCCGTTAGATCAAAAAAGACCAACGATGTCACATGCTTACAAATCAAAGCCGTTGATCTTTTTTTATCTAACGGCTCTCACATGAGGTGTCAAACTTCAATTTTGACACTGGTGTCAAAGGATCTTGCCTATATATATATATATATATATAAGATTTAGGATAGTTGATATCACTAGGGGTGTACATGGAGCATTTCATAACCGATTTTAACAAAAAACCGAACCGAACCGGTTTTAAATGGTTTGATTTTCAAACCGAACCGATTTTTAAGATGTGGTGCGGTTTGGTTATGGATCGGTTTAGTTCTTTCGGACATTTTGAACAACCCTAGATATCAGTGTCAAATTTAAAGTTTGACACCTCTAAAAACGCTGTTAGATCACAAAAGATCAATGGTGTCATATGCTTGCAAATTAGAGTCATTGATTTTTTTTGATCTAATAGCATGCCAAACTTTAATTTTGACACTGGGGTTAAAGGATCCTACTCCATCAAGGGTGTCATATGCTTACAAATTAGAGTCATTGATTTTTCTTGATCTAATAGCATGCCAAACTTTAATTTTGACACTGGGGTTAAAGGATCCTACTCCATTTATAAAATACTTGCCATATATACGTGAAAGTATTAGATTTGGGGTATCATAAACATACAAAAGATGAAAGCATTAAATGTGGGGAATATAATGATACACCTAGGGGTGAAACTGGGTCAGACCGACCTACAGGGCTCTACGGCTCGGCCACATCAGGCCAGACCTGACCAAGTATATTTCGTAAAATAGGCCGGACTTGAGCCTTGAAAAAGCTTGTTTAATAAATAGGCCGTAGGCCCACTTTAACAAGGTCCGGCCTTTAAGCCTACATGTCAACCTATATTGTACTTTTTATTTTAAATAAAATAGAATAGAATAAGTATGCTTAAAAAAAATATATATATAAATTTATTCAATTGCAATTGTTTATAACTTAATTATATTCAATTATATTTTAATAGAAATCTTACTTTATTTCTTATGTAGGAGGAACCAACATCTCAACATGTTATATTGTGTATATGAATATATTAAAAGATTTTTGGGAGAAGTTATCTTTACTACAAGCATCATGATGTGTTTGTTGGATTCATGTAGTTATAGGGAGGGTTATATTTACAAATTTTTTATTTACAAACTCTTACAGACTACACTATGTACACCTGGAAGAACACTAGATTACACTATGTTCTCTCGGGAGTACATAGTGTAATTTGCAAAAATTTGTAAAAAAAAGTTTGTACGTGGATCCTTCCCTCTCTCTCTCTATATATATATATATATATATATATATATATATATATATATATATTCTTACACCGATGTAAGAGTTAGAAGTTTTTTACTCAATCTTGACCATTGATCCACTTGTATCCAATTGCTCAAATTACTAAAAAATTTGAACCCTTAGATATAAGTGAGATTAACGGACAAGATTAAGAGTGTAACTTACACTGGTGTAAAATGATCCTCACCCATATATATATATATGGTGCATGATCCTTTAACACTAATGTCAAACTTTGAAATTTGAAACAAAATCCCAACCGTTGATTTCCGCCGATCAACAATTATCATTTATTGGGAATCAAACTTATTAATTAAATTTTAATTATCAATAAATGATAACTGTTGATCGGCGAAAATCAACGGTTAAGATTTGGTATCAAATGATTCCGCCCCTACAATTTCTAAAGTTACTTTAGATAATTTTATCTAATATTTACCAAAATACACACTAAAAAATGTGTGGGTTCATGTTTTCTTTTTGTCTTTGTTTTCTTGACATGGTCAAATGGATCCCACATATTTTTTGGGTGTGTATTTTTGTGAACATTATATAAAATTATATAAAGTAACTTTAGAAATTTAAACTTATACGTTAAAGGGAGAGGTATAAAAATATTGTGTATATGTGAATAACAATTTTACATTTCATTTTAAACGGTCAAAATTTGCATCACATATTAAATATTATTTATAACTACAATATTCTTAATCTTATACTTATTTTTAAAATGATTTTCCCACAATAAAAAAGTTTGGATAACACTTTCCTCGTAAATATAACCTTTGTCCTTTAGACAAATTCACTCAACCGGCTATTGTTAGCACAATTTGATAATTCTCCAATCCAATAATAAAAGAAATGCTCGTGGATTTATTTATCTAAACTAGTTCGATTATTTAACATTTAAGTTTTTAATGTAATCAACCCTTGTTTAAATTGTTCTTTTAACTTAATTCTTTTCTTAATCTGGATATATACTAAACAAGATGAAGGGTCTAATCCAATGACAATCCAAGAAGCCCACCAACAAAAATTTAAAGAGTAGGGAAGCGTGTGCATTACACATGTAGGCAATCCTGCCACACACTACTTAAATTGAGATAACTCATAAGCCTACAAAAGAACACATACAAGATTCCAAGTTTCCAACTATTGGGCTAGGTTGGCAAAGCCACCTCAATCCACCAACGAGAATGAATACCGCTATTTTAAGGCAGTACAAACAATTCATGTCATCACTATATACATAAGGCTTAAAGCTCATGTATGATTATTTTTTGTTAAAGTAAATATCCTTTTTGGTCATCGGCAAATTTTACGATATCCGCTTTAGTTCCTAGCAAATAAAAAGGCCCATCGTGATCCCTAAAAAATTCAAAATGGACCCATTTTAGTCCTTTTAGGGACTAATATGAGTCTTTTTTGAATTTGTGAAGGACCACGATTTCAACTAAATGGATTCATTTTGAAATTTTTAAGGACCACGATGTTCCTTTTTATTTGCTAGAGACTAAAACGGGTATCATGAAATTTGCTGAGGAGGGAAGGATCTCAAGTAGATATGTACCCTATTTTAGTCAAGCTCATTTTAAGGATTTAATTAATTACTTTTAATTAAGTAATTAAGAATGTATTAGTGAGTAAAATTAAGAAGAAGGCATAATTAAGTGAATTGGGGTCACTTTTGAAGTAAAAAGTGTACTCTGTGAAAATTAAGGGGTATAAATGGGTGTAGACAAAAGTACCCAAAATATAAAAATGAAAGTAGAAATATTCCTAGAAAAATATTCCAGACTATTGGGTAAAGTTTGGTAATTAATGGAGTTGAATAGATAGATGAGCCGATACCCACTTAACCTATGTTAAGTAGTCAGCAACTAAAGGAACCCAAAATCCCTCCCCAACCCGTCGTGGACCAGAAGAAGAAAGAAAAAAAAGAAGGAAAGAAGAGAGAAAGAAGAGAGAAAAGAAGAGAAGAGAAAGGAGAAGGGGAAACCCTAGAGGGAGCAATCATTGGCCATTTTAAGAGATTCAAAAGCCTAATCCACTCCAAATCTTCTCATCTTTCATAATCCAAGCTTAGTTTTGAGTGGGAAGCATTGTGGAGTGAGATCTCTCTTCCTAAAATTCGACCCATTGATGATTTGAGGAGTTTTATGGCATCTCCAACCATGGGAGCATAGGAGACCTCTATTGCTTGATTATGTGACCTATTGTGGTAAGTTTCCACTTCTCCAACCTTGTGTTCATGGAGTTTTCTAGAGGTTGAAGATGATGAATAGTGTTTTTTGGGGTTTTATGAGTTTGAGTTTGATTTAAACTTAATCCCTTTGTAAAAGTTATTGTAGATGATAGTATTATGATGAGGATGATTGGTAGAAACTTCCCTTGGAAACAGCCCTATGTGGATCTCCATGTGGTTAGAGCCTAAGAGAAACAGCCCTATGTGGATCTCTCTTGGAGGTTCCTAGGTTGAGGTTAAGGACTTCCCTTGGAAACAGCCCTATGTGGATCTCCATGTGGTAAGAGCCTAAGAGAAACAGCCCTTTGAGGATCTCTCTTGGAAGTCCATATAATGGTTATTGATAAGAATGTTGAACTGTTATGATTATGGGCACATCGAAAGTGAACCTTAGGGTGGAGTGATCTCCAAGGACCCCTGGTTTACTGTGATATATTCATATATCTCACCCCGTGTTGTGGGGCATCATTTCAGGTACTGATAGAGGTGAGGTTGATCGAAGCAAGAAGCATGAATAGATTGTACCTGATAGCTTGACATTTTGAGTTGCATGCCATTTAGAATTGCTATATGTATATTTTGATGTCACATGATATATTTTGGAGGACTTAGTGCATGATCATTGTAGTAGTAATTGGTATCTGGTACATGGTTACTTGCTTTGATCATGTCCCTTTTTTTAGCTAAGTCCTTTGGCATGTATATGAAATTTGTAAGGACAATGATGTAATTGAGACCTGATGATGTTGTAATGTTGTAATTAATGAGGATATATGTATATATGATGAAATGATATGCATGTTTCTCTTAGTGTATGAGTATCTAGAGAGACTAGAATTCATGTATTGAAAGGATTATATGATGTAAATTAGGTGAAAGAAAACCTTTGAATGAAAATTTAAGTAAGAGCCAAGATACCCTGTCTTGTTGTCCAATTTTCGTATCCTATACGATAGATTTGGACCCTTGTGTCTTGATGGAAGTTGTAGATATGTTTCTTAGCTTTCCATAGAGACCAAGATTGTGTAATTTGGATAAGTATAACTAAAGTTATGGTTAAAATACCACAGGAAGGTCAAATTGCCCTGTTTTGGGTACACAGCCCTGTTGTCTGGCGCTAGGAGCGCCAACGGCCAAAATAAGGCAGTGGCGCTGGCGCTGAGGGCGCCACTGTGGCGCTGTCAGCGCGGGGGATCTGCCGACTCAGCACCTGTCGCTTAGAAATCTCATAACTTGGGCTACGGTGCTCCGATTTGAGCGCGGTTTGAACCCACGCGTAACTAATGGAAAATCCTATAATATAATGGGCAAATGGAGACCATAATAAATGAAATGAAAGTATGGTATTAAGCATTAAGTATGTTATTCCGCAATGCATTATGGTTATGGTCACGCAATTGGGTAATTTTAATTCTGCTTGCTTTAAAAGAAAATTTTAACCGGATTTAATTGCGCCAATGTGATTGTAACTGCGCTTAATATCATAAGTCAATGTTAACAAACCGGTTCTAGAACGGAGTGTTACATCAACCATCCCGCATAACAGCCTAGTTGATCTTGTCACAACCATCTTTTTAGCACCACTTGAATCAGGTTCAATTGTGTGTGATTAAGCTCAACTGCTCTTAGACCGAACACTTCTCAATAAACCATACGGATTTTTCTGCATAAACACCTCTCTTATTTGAAAATTTTAAATTATGACTGACATAGAAAAAGAATAATACATCCCGATATATTAAATTAGAGTTTATTCTGTTCAGAATGAGCTTATCTTTTAATTTACTCTTTATTAAAGATGGACACATCTTTTCAATTTTAAATTCAATTTGTTTTCAATTAATTATACATACCTCTTTTATAATTTTATTTTTTCCTCTTAAACATTTTATTCTTTTCATTTATACTTTCTGTATCGGATCTAAATTCAAAAGTACGAATACTAGTTTTAGTACTATTTACACATCTTTAAAAATAGTCTTCAGCCCCCAATAACAATATTTACAAATTTTTAATCCAAATAACCTAGTAGTGACCAAAAGTGGCTAACATATAGAATAATGATTAAATCACTCAGTATTAACTCCGGATTCAATGAATGCACTAGCTGAGCTGCTAACTTCTTCTCTAAGTGATTATTACTTCTTAATTATTATCCTTTTGGTTTGTTCATCATTATCTTCATTTTTGAGTCCCTTTGGTTTCATAAGATCTTGTTAAAATTTTACTTAAGCAATTCCTATATTGTTAAAAGTTTTCAACCTTCTCGTCGGTTGATTAAAAGCTACTTAATCTAAACCAATCACACTGGTAACCATACAATTTTAAGGTCTAATATTCATAAATTGGCAGCTCACAAATCATTAGGTTCAATTGTTGTAGACTTAGATAGTATAAGCTAGTTAACCTTCTTTTCTGTTCTTGATCGACTAATATAAACTTTAATGGAAAAGCTCGACTGTTTAGCTAACCCAAATTTGTGTTTTAACTCCCTAAATTTCCATATTCTCCTTCTAATGCTTACTCCTCGATGGATATTTTGAGTTGTTAAAATCTGTGGTGGGTGATTTGCAATCAAACTAAAACCAAAACGAAAATTTTTTGTTCACGCAACTTGATTAAGAAAATTAAACCAACCCTTATTCATAAATTTAGCCTTTTTAAAACAATGAAAGCAGCATAAAAATTGACCTGATCTGGCGGGATCCCGCAATTCGACCGATTGACCTATAAATCAGACCTTCAATTGGTCCGGTTTAAGTATTGGACCTATTATGCATTTGATCCGGTATGAAACCAGTGAACGGGTCCTGAACCGGGTTTTAACTAGTATTAAATCAACTCAAAAATCGAATTTGTGGAATTTTGGATAAAATACTTGAAAAATACCACTAATGAGATTCAAACTTAAAGCATGTGAATTATAACTTATAGCATTTATCATTAAACCAACTTTAATTATTAGCTAAAATGTTTCTGATTTTATAATTTTATATTTTATTATATATATCTAAGGATTATCATTTCTGTTTAGAATTTCTTTTCTGCGACTGAGACATAAAACAATGAAAGAGAAAACACAGAGGAATGAGATAGAAAACAATGATGGGTCCATTTCTTTTCATATCTCAGTGTTAGAAAAAAAAAAAAAATTCTGCCACTGAAACAGAAATGATAATCCCTATATTTAATTGATACGGTTCAACCAGTACCACTGATTGAATTGATGACCCGACGAAATGAACGGTTGAGTTTGATAACACATTAACACAATGAAACTCTGGATCCTCATTCAAACAGAATCTTACGAAATCTCTGCATTTTTTTGATAGGGTCAAGACGTTCACCAGCCCCTGACAATCTCAGGTGCTAGTCAACTAAATATCAAGCTGAGCTTTTAAAACTTAGATACAAATTTTTCACATTGGTAACTGTTTGTATAGAAGTATACTTATTGAAAATCCATTCATTATATGCTTAAATTGAAGAGTTATTTTCAAGGAAAACCATGTCACGAAAAGAAAGATCACAGTTAGTGAGAATTTTGTACTGATGCACAAACATACAGAAGGTGTCCTAAATTAGGCTCACAAGTATAAAAGGGCCGACCCAGTTCAAATACCTAGTTCGTGAGTGTCTGGGGAAGGGAATACTCTAGGCTCGCAAGTATACTAACTGAAAATCACCCTTTGTGATTTTGGATTCAAAGCATATTTCAGACTTAAGACTTTTGCATCTAGTTATTTCAGAACAGAGATGGCGTTCTATGGATTATTTTTTATAGAAAAAAGGTGTTTAGAAAGAAGTGTGTGATTTTATACTAAGGAAGGAAATCTTTCAAAGGAAAAAGAACAAAATACATCAAGTTAAAAGGAAGTAGAAAATGCAACAAATCCGCCCAATCTTGACTCAGGTCAGGAATATAATTTCCTTGAACATCATTGGCAAAACCCATTGAGAAGCCCAAAACACCATGTTATCCGAAAGTAAATTCAAGGACAAAGAACCCACTTCAAAATACAAATATTGTATGTAAACATCATTTTGGCCCCATTTAAAGTACCAAAAGAAACTTAAGCCACAAAAGAAAAGGCATAAGAAGCTGTTTTAAAATGGAAGAAAAGTGCTTAGCTAATAATTGTTAGTAATAAACTTCCAATGGTTGAAAATGAAATTTCAAATTCGGCATGCAATGTAGTGTAGAACCGACAATTACGTAAAACCACATTAATTTATATGACCAAAAAGAAAAATGAACAAAGATCAGGATTGACATAGACCTAAAAATAAAGGAGCAGCCAGCAAAATCAGGACGAGATAAGATAAACGAGACAACGAGTTGTTGGCTCATTCGTGTTCTACCATGACAATGGGCTACTATAGGTCTAAGCCTGCATGTATAAGGGCCGACCCAGTTCAAATACCCACTTCGTGAGTATCTGAGGAAGGGAATACTCTAGGCAGTCTTTCCCCTGCTTTTTGCAGAGAGACTGATTCGAACCCGCGACCTGACACACCACACAAGCAAGCTTACCGCTAAGCCTGCATGTATAAATATATAAAATTTACTTGCTAGAGAGTCTAGAGAGACGAACTAACACAGTTTTTATTAAAATGATAAAATAACGTAGACATTTATTTTAACTTTGAATCTTATTTAAGCTTCATATTCTTGACAATGTATAGTCCATTGCGTCCACGAGGCAATCTGCACCCACAAAAAGACAGAGATTGTAAGTAACACAGAGCAAAGACTAGTACCATTTATCGAGTTTGAGGCTAAAGGGTAACCAACCTGCATCTTCTTTAGTGAAACAAAGGGGAGGTGTAATTCTGAATACATTTCCATAATAGCCACCCTTTCCAATTAGCACTCCTAATTCTGTGGCAATGGCAGAAGAGCTGATTAGTAACTTCCAAAACAAACAAAAAAGATGACCATGAGAGTGATGGCACCAAATCAAAATAAGGAAAAAACAACAGATAGTGTATTGATTTGTAAATGAGCAATTACTATGACTTCACACTATAACATTACAGAAAACAGGGGAAATGAAACAAACTTCTCAATGGAAAAGCCACACAGGCTACTAGTGACACTTTAAAGGAAAACACTCAAACTACACAGTAACAACCCAACAATAATAACCCTCCTATTGATGAAGAAGAAAACCCCACTCTCCATCAACAACCTCTACTCTCATATGGCATATTTCCTGCCTCCCCTCAAGCTGCGCACTCCCTATTTAACCACCCAAACCGTTTTCCATTCCTCCTCCCACAGAATTCTCTCCATTCAAAGCCAGCCACGTGTACTCTTTTCTAACAAACTCTTTTGCAATGCTTTTCTTCTCAACAGCCAACAACATTTGTTTTACCAAGCCATGATCCCCACTTTTGGGCTGACTACCCTCATCCTTACCATTGGGCTGACTGGTTTGGGCTTTAGGGGCTTTAGAAATATTCTTCTTCTTTCTACGTTCATAGACCCATTTAAGAGGGATTGGGACTTTACCTTTCATTTGGTCCATCACGTGAAGTGTTTCATCTTTAGCTGGTGTTTTAAGTTTGCGATCAGAGACAAGTTCAACTCCAAGCATCATTCCACTTCCTCTCACATCACCAATTACTACATAAGAAGAAAACCAAGAAATTTGTAATGCTTATCAGTTAACTTTCTCTCTACAATAATTTAATATATGCTTGTGCACTAATCTAGAATGAGCAAGAAGAGACAAAAGATTACATTCGTATTTTTCCTTGAGTGCATTAAGCCTCTCTTTCAAATGGGAGCCCACTACAAATGCATTTTCTTGAAGCTTCTCTTTCTCTAATACTTTTAAAACAGCCATTCCTGCAGCAGTACAAACAGGATTCCCACCAAAGGTGTTAAAGTAACTTCGGCGAGTCAAGACCTTTGCAATCTCAGGAGTGGTTACAACAGCACCAAGAGGAATGCCATTTCCAATGCCCTGCCAACGATGAGTGTTAGAGATATATAAGTTTCACCGAACAACTTAAGCTTTTAGGTTAATTTATATGGTATCAGAGCTTCATATCCCGGGTTTGATCTTTGCTACCCCCCATTTTTGTGTGTGAAATTTCTTAGCATAGATAGGTTGGGCGTGATACATTATCCATCTTTCAATCCTAGTGGCTCTCTTTTAAGGGAACGTATTAGAGATATATAAAATATTAATGTAGCATTATCCCACAACCTAAATTTTTGGATTGAATTGGTTCTTTACAATGTATAAAGGTACTTAACATACAAATAGAGGAATTACATGCCTTATGTTTGCTAAATCAAATAAAAGGGAGAGAAGAGTTAAGTTACCTTTGCCATTGTTACTATGTCAGGTACAACACCATGGGCCTCAAATCCCCAGAAATGGCTACCAATGCGAGCAAACCCAGCCTGAACCTCATCGGCAATACAAAGACCTCCAGCTTTTCTAACACTATTGTAGGCAGCAGGCAAGTAACCAGGAGCCAACTCAACGATGCCCCCCACTCCCTACCGTAAACAACACCAACATCATAAATATGTCTTTTTTGACAAAAACGCTTATGTAATTATAGTATGACTAATTCACTTCAAATACACAACAGAGTTGGCACAAGTGGTAAGAAGCTTGTGTTCCTTAATAGAAGATTTTGAGTTCGAGTTTTGGGAATAAAATTATTGTCTTGGGAGAGCTACTCGTTTAGAGTCTGACGGTCCGACGGTACTCGAAATGGACTAACTTAATAAATTATTATGTATTGCACTTACTAGACTTATGAGATAATTTTTATAAACTTATTTAAATTTTTTTAAATAGACAAAACATTATATGTAATTTTAAAGTATTTTCACAAAAGGAGACCTTTAGGAAAAACTTTAAATCAAATTGTCTCATACCATGTTGGATCCTATGCTTCACCTATATATATTATATACCTGTATAGCTTCAGATATGAAGCCAGCAACATTTCCGGAAGTTCCGAAATCAATTATCTCTTGGACATCTCTTGCATACTTCTCTCCATCAGAACCAAAAAGACCTCTATAAGGGTCTGGATTTACTGCATGATGAACACCACTCTGTTGGCAACCAAAGAAAAAATAAAATTGTTAGGAAAACACTATTTTACATTCTAAACTTTAATAACACTCACAACCAAAAGGTTTTGGATTCAAAGTAAAAACAAAAGCATTACACAGTATATGGCTTAAAGGAAAAAGTGAATTCACTTGGCAAATGACAACAACAACAACAAAAAAATGCTATTTCCCCTTGACAAGAAATATATTATTTGGGCCCGGAAGTCCCGGATACATATCTTTTAGTCCTGATTGAGAAATAAGACATCACGTAATTGTAACATTACTTGCTTAGGGGGTCCACACTTTCACTATCATGGGAAATCATCACAACAACACCTTAGCGCTGATATGAAACTACTTAGTGTGTTCATAGGAAAATCCGTTTTAAAATGCTACCAATAATAAACGGTTCGCTTTCATGGTTGATAGAAATATGTCCAGTGAGGCTGAACTCCGTTGGTGTTGCTATCACACACGTACGCATAAGGTTGAGTGAAAGTATTCGTCAGCTACCAAGATGTGTTAGTCAACTTCGTTCTAAGAGAACCTAAGACCCTATATATCTTTTTTATTATTATAAGTTAAGAAATTAAAGTAAAATTAGCAAATAAAAAAATAAAAGTGTTTAATATTATATAAAAATCTCATATCATGTAATATTTTATTCTTTATGTTATTTGAATGATTTAATGAAAAATAATGAACTGGTCTTAACGTATATATTAAAAAACAATCATATAAAAAAGAGGTGATTTATTCATCCGCTAATTTTTTTTTTTTTTTTCATTACATGGGAATTGAACACACACTACTACATTAGATACACCTAACACACACACACCCCACACCACTAGGCTAATCCCAGTGGATATCCGCTAATTTTTCTTTGGTTCTCTTTCGTTACATTTTTTGATAAGTAAGTAGAAAAAAAAGTCTCAGTTGGATCCTTACATACCACCTTTCAAAGGGGTTTAAATATCTTCATATCCTCTGTACTCTAGATTAATTTCGTACTCAAGAGTCGAAATTTATAGAAATATTAGAGAAAGCCAACTCGCCTCAAAAAGGCAATTAAAGTTGGGTTAATTTATAAAAAGAAATTGAAAGTAGTAATATTTATAGAGGAATAATATTCTTACTACCAAAATTTTTTAGTGTTAACTTACCACCTATTTAATCACCATTGAATCAAAGAGAGAGAATGTTAAAAAAAATTTGAAAAAAGAGAAAATGTTATTCAATGGTGATTAGATAGGTAGGTAGTAAATTGCTACTAGAAAATTTTGGTATTAAAAATTTCCCTCATCATGTTGATAATAGAATACTGTTCAAAACTGCAAATATCAGGTAAAAGGAGGAAATATATATTATATACCTGTACAACATTAAATTTCCAGATGCTTTGAGCTGTGGTCCCCATCGTCCCAGATGCATTGCCATGGTAAGAATTCCTTAGAGATATAATGTCATGGCATCCAGTGTACAACTTTGCTATCAATGTAGCCAGTTCGTTTGCTTCCGTTCCAGAATTTGTAAAAAACACTACCTACGTATAATAAACACAGACAAAGGTTTATATACAGAGAAAATGTCTAATATTAAAACATTATCGTCTAAGTTATTAATACTTGTAATTTCACATGTGATCATTTAATTAATTACAAAATATCATATTTCTAAATAAAACATGTGTAAAATTTTTATAATAATAAAAATCTGGAAGTGTTTGTCTCCACTCCTATTGTATATTACCACTACTTTTAAATTAACTTTTTCTTATTTTCCTAGAAGGATGATTATATTTACAAACTTTTTATTTACAAACTATACTATTCTCCTGGGAGAACACTGTGTTCTCCCGATAGTACATAATGTAATTTACAAAAATTTATAAACTGATCATTCCCCATAATAAAATATATTTTTACTAAATAAAAAAGAATAACATTATATTAAATAAATAAAAATTCTTCAATCATTACCAAAAAAAGAAAAATTACATTTTTTCTATAATAGTAATTGTGTATAAAAATTAGAGCCTATTTATTATGAAAACACATCTCCGGTTATGAAATTAATCACGTGGGATACTCGATAGTTTGCTATGAAAGTTATAAATATTAATTTGGGATGCAATATATTTAGGTTCTAATAAAAATATATTGACGCAAAAACTTAAACATAATAATAGTAGACTGTTTGTTTTTATCTGCTAAACAAGATATATAATGGAGAGTTTAGTTGCTTGACAAGGACATATGGACATTATGTTTTGGCCACGAAACCAGTTGTTATCATCTATATCCCCCCACGCCACGCTTAGGATTCGTCATCAGACCCCAGTCCTATAGAGTGACACATTGAAATTGAGAAATAAAATAGTTTATATTAACTATGAATTTAATTTTTCTCCAAACATTATTTTGAGATTGAGACAAATATATTTTTATTATTCTAATTTATTTTGAATTAGATTAGTCATCATTATAATTTTTTCCCCTCCCAACCCTAAAATGAGACTGTTTAAGTAATTATAAATAATTTTATCTCCTACACAAGAAAAACAATAAACCCATTAACTATCCTTCTTGTCGTAATCCATGCTGATCATGGTTATCTATTCGGACAAAAAGAGAGTCTTATTTATTCATATTTATTTAGTTTGGAACCTAACAATTATATTTAACTTCTTAGCAAGTTTCCTACTATATGGATCTCGAAAAGAATCTTATTCTCTCAAAGAATCTTATAAATATAATTTTATTAACCTAATATCACATTATAGTTATTATGTTTAATTTTATTAACAAATTATTAGAAAAAACTAATTATTATTATACCGTATTCCTTATTTTAAGTCTTTTCTTTTTGTCTATAACTGGGATATTTTCATAGATAACGGTATCAAAATAATCACTCAGATATTATCACAATTAGCTACTAAATATGAGACTTCCCCAAGTATTCCTATTGAACTCAAAAAATAATTATTATATATAAACAAAGGGGAAGGATATTGTGACAACCAAGTTGTGTTACTACCAAGTGACTACTAATCAATCTCACCGTTAGATCGATTATCTTGATCCAACGGTTATATTTATTTCCATATTTGTATGGTCATGATTTCCCATATTTAGAGTGAAAGTATTAAATATGGAAAATCATAACCATACAAAGGTGAAAATAAATATAAAGTATTAAATTTAGGAAATCATCATATACAAATATGGAAATAAATATAACCGTTGGATCAAGATAATCAATCTAACGGTAAGATTGATTGGTAGTTAATTGGTAGTAACATAACTTGGTTGTCACAATATCCTTCCCCCATAAACAATACTTCATATATAATATAATAAATTTTTTTATCAATTATTATTATACAGTGATCTTGTATTTTATCAATTCATTTAATAATATAGTAACATCAATGAATGATATAAAAAATTATATTAATAATCTATGAAAATTAATATTTATAATAAAAAAATTGCCACCTATATTTATATATTCTACTTATCAAATGTAAAAGAAATAATCTTATTTAAGGTCTGAATAGTAATCAAACACGAGTTTTAATCAAGGTTGTTCAATCTTCGAAGTTGAGTTATTTATAACCAGAACAAATGGTTATCTTTCTTTTTCCTTCAAATATTATATTAATTTTCTGAAAAAAATTTGTCATTTTAAATACACAAGTTGGGAAGTACACAGGGGAGATAGAAAAAAAATATAACTTTAATATTAAAAATATAAATTTCCCAAAATACATAATTGTAAGCAACTAAAATGACATGACTTACATTCTTAAAAGGGATTATATTTTCTTATGCAACAGAAAATATTTATCTCATGTTGCACTCATTATTTTATGTGGGTCCCATTGCACGGGAAAAGAGGGAGAAAAATTGAAGTGAGACCCACATCTGTTTGAGTGTGTAGGAGAGATGGATGAGGTTAATATTTCCCATCTTTAAAATCACAAACCATTTTTTCATTAATTTATTCAAAGTATATTATTATATTAGATTTTATAAGAGTTATGTTGTCGAAAAAGTGATTGTATTATATTATAGAGATTCATTTTGCGTGCCGATGTTTTTTTTTGTGCTGCGGGCCCCATAAAATGTTATGTGTGTAGGAAAATTATTGTGGTCATGTTAAATGATAGATGATAAACCCTATTATATTATCATATACTAACTTCACTGTAAATTTCAGAATCAAACAAAGTAAGGAATATCGCTTAATTTTTATAACACATCGATAGAAACACAAATATACAAACTAAAATTCTTACTTGCTATTTGAAAAAAGTAAAATTTTCATAACAAAAGCAATGAAACATCTAAATATAAACATATAAAATTAGAAATTAATATTTCTTATCTTATAAGATATAATTTTGTTTTTATTATCTATACATACCTAAAGATGTGTGTGAGATCCATATTTATTTTTTCCTCTTTTTTCATGGCATATATTTTTTTACGTGTGCAGCAGATGAAATTTTTATTTATAATATGAAAAATATTAATCCCATAAAGTTATAAAATTATGACATGATTAGTACGAGGGAGGATATTTTGATTACCAAAATTTTTCACTATCAACTTACTACCAATCTAATCCTCATTGGATTAAAGAGAGAATATTAAAAAAAAATTTGAAGGGAGAGAAAATGTTGATCCAATGGTGATTAGATGAGTAATAATTTGATAGTGGAAAAATTTGGTAATAAGAATATCTCTCGATTGTTATTACATATATATGTTTGAATATGGCTTACCTTGAGATTACCGGGAAGCTTAGAAGCCAAAGCCTCAGCATAATCAGCGATGGCATGGTTCAGGTACAGAATCGTTGAGTGCTGCAACCGCTTCGTCTGTTCCACGATGGCCGCCACCACATCAGGGTGGCAGTGCCCGCAACACACCGTAGCAATCCCTCCGAACGCATCAAGGTACCTCCTTCCCTTCTCGTCGAACAGGTACTGCATCTTCCCGTCCACCAGGTGCAGCTGCAACCTCCCGCACACAATCACACCCCACAAATCAGTTACAATTATTTACTTAGTTAGTTACGATTTTATAGCGGAAATAACATAATCAAATACAGTTATTCTTGCGGTTGTTAAGGATGAATTATCCCGTGCGGCGCGTCCTCACCGGTTTCTTGTAGAAGTGGAAGATCGAAGGGCTGAGGTAATCCCTGCGCTTCGCCATGATCTCGTCGGCGGTGGGACCGGTGTACGCCGGCGGAGAGTAATCGAACGCCGGCAATTCTGGTGGTCCGGCGACGGTTTCCTTCGTCCTCTCCACCGCCGGCTGAGAAATGAAGCGTTGCAATAAGAATCGGCTCTGCGGCGGCGATCGGCGCAGGATGAAATTTGCCGCTAAGGATCCCGCCATTTCGATTCCGGCGATGGCTCCGAGAATGCAGGACCCGACCCGACACCGTGTGAGGAGAGAGAAACAGGGTAGAGAGAGAGAGATAGAAGCGAGGAATGAGGAAAGAGGGAAGAAGAATGGATGAGGGTTATATAGGAAATGAGGGAGGGTGATGACGTGGAGAAAGGCGATTAGTTGAGAATTACTGCTTTTGAATTCACTGCGGTAAAAAAAATAGGCGATGTGTCTATACATGGTAAATGAGAACAACAACAACGACGTGTCTGTGTATTCTATTTACCCCTTTTCTTGGTTGTTTTCAAATTTGCAAAAAGTTTTCAATTTTGGTATAGGGGAAAATCCCATGAATGTAGACACTGTAATCTTCATATTTGTCTCTGTTTTGAAGGGTATGCAAATTTGGGAGGCATGAGTGGAAACTGAGGTTGTACATTTACAACTATATTTTATTATTTTATGAGTTATTTTGGTAGGGTACTATTAAATTTTTTTATAATTATGATTCCTTTCATATATTTCAAAAGGAGAATGAAATATTTGATAATGTACTAAGTGAGAATGAAAATAATGTGAGAGAAAATTTTTGGTAGGGCACTATTAATTTTTTTTTTATAATTATAATTTCTTTTTATATATTTAATACAAATTAAAAAGGATAACGAAAATTTGGAAGTGGACTAAGTGGGAATGAAAATAAGTGTGGGAGAGAGAATTTGGTAGTTCACTATTAAATTTTTTTTTATAATTATGACATTTTATATACTTAATACAAATTAAAAAGGAGAATAAAAATTTGGTAGTGTAGTAAGTGAGAATAAGAAAAAGTGTGAAGGGGAGCATTTGGTAGTGCACTATTAAATTTTTTTATAATTATGATTCCTTTTATATATTTAAAAAGGAGAATGAAATATTTGATTGTGTATTAAGTGGGAATGAAAAAAAGTGGGGGGGGGGGGGGAATTTGGTATTGCACTATGAAGTTTTTTTGTAATTATGATTCCTTTTATATATTTAATACAAATTAAAAAGGAGAAAGAAATTTTGGTAGTGTACTAAGTGTGAATGAAAGTAAATGAGGGAGGAAAAATTTGGTAGTGCACTGTTAATTTTTTTTTTTAATTATGATACCATTTATATATTTAATACAAATTAAAAAAAATGAAATATTTGATAGTATTTTACTATGTGGGAGGGAGAATTTGGTAGTGTACTATTAATTTTTTTTATAACTAGGATTCCTTTTATATATTTAAAAAGTATAAACAAATATTTGGTAGTGTACTAAGTGGGAATGAAAACAAGTGTGGGAGGAAGAATTTGGTAATATACTATTAAATTTTTTTATAATTATGATTCTTGTATATATTTAATACAAATTAAAAAGGAGAAAGAATTTTTTTTTTCATAACATGAGAAAGAAAATTTTATAATGTACTAAGTGGGAATGAAAATAAGTGTGAGAAGGAGAATTTGGTAGTTCACTATTAACTTTTTTTATAACTATTAGGAAAATGAAATATTTGGTAGTGTACTAAGTGGGAATGATAAGAAGTGTGGGAGAGAGAATTTGGTAATACACTATTAAAATCTTTTATATTAAGATTCTTTTATATATTTAATATAAATTAAAAAGGAAAACAAAAATTTGGTAGTATACTAAATGTGAATGAAAATAAGTGTGGGAGGGAGAATTTGGCAGTGCACTATTAAATTATTTTTTATAATTACGATTCGTTTTAAATATTTAATACAAGTTAAAAAGGAGAATAAAAATTTGGTAGTGTACTAAGTGAGAAAGAAAACAAGTGTGGGAGGGAGAATTTGGTAATACACTAATAAATTTTTTTATAATTATGATTCTTTTATATGTTAATACAAATTAAAAAGGAGAATGCAAATTAGGTAGTGTACGAAGTGGGAATGAAAATAAGTGTGAGAGGAAAAATTTGGTAGTGAACTAATAATTTTTTTTATAATTATGATCAATGTTATCAGACCTAAGGGTGTCAATATAGGTTATGACACGTGGGTCGACCCGCGACACGACATGAAAATTCCTGTTCAGGTTGACCCGTAAATAAATTCGTGTCGTCTTCGTGTTAGGAAAAAATGACACGTAAAAAATTCGTGTCGTCTTCGTGTTGAGGTATTCGTGTTCGTGTCGACCCATATTATTTTTAATTATTTTTTTAAAATTTAATTTTGAACCATTTTTTTAATTTTTTTTCTCAATTACCGTTTTGACCCCTATTTTGCGTGTTATTCGTGTCGTGTCGTGTCAACCCGCAAAAAATCTGTGTCGTGTCAGTGTTTAAGATTTTGACACGAATAAAAATTCGTGTCATGTTAGTGTTGATGTTTTCGTGTCGTGTCAAATTCGTGTCGTGTCAACCCGTTTTAACACCCCTAATCAGACCCGACCCGGTGATCGAACCAGTTGAGGTACTGCGTCAATAAGAAATTGGTTCAACCGCTTAAACCGGATAAATATATAAATTTATGAATTATATTTCACATTTCAAATTTTTTTTATAAAAATTATGACATAAAATAAATATTTATGGCATCAAAATAAAAAAAACACAAATGCACTACCCATTATAATAAAGAAAGTAACAATAATAGAAATAAAGAATTGTAAATTTAAATAATAAAAAAATTTAAAATGAAGAAAATATAGATAAGAAATAAGTGCCCAAATGAAACCAGAAACCAAAAAGTAAAACCAGCACATGGTTTTGTGATTTTATTGTGCAAGTCTCTCTCTCTCTGGTCTTCTCTTTCTTCTCCATGTGATTTTGAAATTTCAATTTTTCTCTCTATTTCTTCTCTTCAATGGCCGATGCAATGTTTTTTCTGATGTCTTCGACTCCTCATTCTTCATCGTCTTCGACTCCTTCTTCTCCTTCTTTGTGTCTACATTGTTCGATTTCATTCCAAATAAGTTTTTTTTTTACGTGAGAATGAAAATAAGTGTGGGAGGAAGATTTTGGTAGTGTACTATTAATTTTTTTTTTATAACTATGATTCCTTTTATGTATTTAAAAAGGATAATGAAATATTTGGTAGTGTACTAAGTGGGAATGAAAACAAGTGTGAGCGCGAGAATTTGGTAATACACTATTAAATTTTTTTATAATTACGATTCTTTTATATATTTAACACAAATTAAAAAGGAGAATAAGATTTTGGTAGTGTATGAAGTGGGAATGAAAATAAATGTGGGAGGAAAAATTTTGTAGTGCACTATTAGTTTTTTTTATAATTATGATTCCTTTTATATATTTAAGAAAAATTAAAAAGGAGAATGAAAATTTTGTAGTGTACTAAGTGGGAAAGAAAATAAATGTGAGAGAGAAAATTTGGTAGTGCACTATTAATTTTTTTTTATAATTATGATGCATTTTATATATTTAATACAAATTAAAAAGCAGAATGAAATATTTGGTAGTGTACTACGTGGCAAGAAAATAAGTGTGAGAGAAAAAATATGGTAATGCACTATTAAATGTTTTTATAAATATTATTATTTTTATATATTTAATACTATTTAAAAAGGAGAATGAAAATTTGGTAGTTTACTAAGTGCGAATAAAAATAAGTGTGTGAGAAAAAATTTGGTAGAGTACTATTAAATATTTTTATAATTACAATTCCTTTTATATATTTAATACAAATTAAAAAGGAGAATGAAATTTATTTATTTTTTTGGTGAAAGGAGAATGAAAATTTGGTAGTGTAGTAAGTGGGAATGAAAATAAGTATGGGAGAGAATTTGGTAGTGCACTATTAAAATTTTTTATTATATAATTATGATTTCTTTTATATATTTAGGTTTATTCTTCTAAAGTTACTTTACATACCTTTGTCTGATGTTCACCAAAATGATGTCATTTTAAGACAGAAATTATAATGTGTTTGTAATTTTAATTTATTTCAGGATTATATTAGTTTTTATTATTCTAATTTTTTTATTTTTCAATGCAAAACGACATCGTTTCGGTTGACATTAGACAAAGTTATCTAAAGTGACATTAGATACTTTTCCCCATATATTTAATATAAATTAAAAATGAGAATTAAAATTTGGTAGTGTACTAAGTGGGAATGAAACTAAGTGTGGGAGGAAGAATTTGGTAGTGCAATATTGAATTTTTTTATAATTATGATTCCTTTTATTTATTTGATAAAAATTAAAAAGTAGAATTAAAATTTGGTAGTGTACTGAGTGGGAATGAAAATAAATTTGGGAGAGAGAATTTGGTAGTGCACTAATAAATTTTTTATGATTAAGATTTCTTTTATATATTTTATACAAATTAAAAAAGAGAATGAAAGTTTGGTAGTGTACTATGGAGGAATGAAAATAAGTGTCGCAGGGAGAATTTGTTAGTGCACTATTAATTTTTTTTGTAATTATGATTCCTTTTATATAATAAGAGTCATCATTTGAATACGAAGCATGAATTATACCGTTGGCAGGAAGTTGCATGTGGTGGGTGTACTTGTTCAAGTTTTGCATATGGTGTGCGTATATTGTATCATGTATGGGTTTATGCATGACTGGCCAAGCGTTGTTCTAATTATAAATTTGTGATTACTATGATTATATCCAGTTATTTTATTACTATGATTATTAACTACAAATTTTATAATTATGTACTAAATATAAATTGTGTTTTTTTAAATAATAAGAAGTTATAATTAAGGAAAATACTACTATCATTTTACATGAGATAATTATATCATGTTCTCTCGCTTCGAAAATCGCACCTCTTTTTCTTTTCTTTTTTTTCTTTTTAATGGTATGCCCCACTAGGATTCTCTCTATAGTATGAGAGAATTACTCTCATGTAACATGGGAGTAATATTCCCCCATAAGTAATTAATAACATACATTGCTTAGGTCTTTATTGTTAGTTTCTCAAACTCCATTGATATGAAGGTGTAGTGAATCTTCATGAATTCTAGCTTAATCATGTCTCTGGCTTGTCTCATAAAAAGCTAAGAAAATGCGCTTCTCCAAAGTCTCTGATGTCAGATATCAGTAAATCCTCTAAAAAATGTCTTAAATAGGTGAAATGCAAATGAGTGAATCCTTGTTTTGGGTAAAACTCACATCATGCCTCATAATTGGATCGTAAATGAGCACTACAATGCAAATGTATAGTGAAGCACGTAAAAAGCCAATATTTCTTATTATTCAAATTCGCTCCATAATGCTTACTCCAAGTCCTTCTAGATTCATCATTGTTCTCTTATTCAACTTACTTTACCTATAAAAATAACAAAGATTATGTTATATAAAAAAATAACAAAGATTAATCAAATATGTTATGGGAACATGGTTAATGATTCCTAGCCAAATAACTTAATGTTTTCCATCTTTATACTTGATTTTAGAGTTAATTAATGTGATTTTTAGTTTTAAAAAATATGATAAACTATGAGTTTGTTAGTCTCCTATATTGGCAAGTGATAGAGATTTTAGTCATATAAATCACGTAATGTTATTTTTTAACACAAACATTCAATGTAGATAATCTAGCAAAAAGTTCATGTTTTTGCAATTTCATAAATAATAAAATTATTAAGTCTTACATTCATCTCAATTAGAGATAGATTATTTTCTTCTTTTTTTTTTTTTGGTAAAAGGAAAGGGCAAAAAGCCCCAAGCAACACAGACTAGTTCAGATTAACTCTACGAAAATTATAAACCAACGAAAAATCTGTCAAATACAATGGCAAAATCCCAGGAGGAGGAGGAGAATCAAAAATAGTGAAATTATTATTCAAATGATGCTCCAAAGGATATTTAGACAACCAGTCCGCACATCCATTGCTTTCTCTAAACACGTGAACCAGATGCACCTCCCACTCTTTCTGTAACCATGCTCGAATATGAGTCACCAAACGAGACTCTCGAGCTGCTCCCCCAAACTTAGACAACATAGTGACCACTGAACTAACATCACTTTCTAAAACACAACGACACCACCCTCCATTCCAAGCCAATTCAAGACCTTTAAGCACACCCCCAGAGTTCGGCAATAAAGGCCGAGCACTTACCAATATGATAGGAAAAGCCTTGAATCCACCTACCCGTCTTATCTCTCAAAAGGCCATCACAAGCCGCATCTCTAGTATTTTCGTCTTTATTAGGGATGAATTTTCTGTTTCATCCTTAACAGCGACAGATTATTTTTCGTCCATATTAGGGACGGATTTTAGAAACGATAAATATTTTGTCCCTAATTCTGTTCGAAGTTTGGATGAATAATATTTTGTTCCTAATAGGGATAAAATTAGGGACAAATTATAAAAATTAAAAATATTTCATCCCTAAGTCCGTTCAAATAAAGACGAAAGATTTTTTTATCTCGAAATTCATCCCTATTAGAGACAACTTATTTCATTACTAATTTCGTCTCCAATAAGGATAAATTATTTTTTTACATCTATAAATCCGTCTTTATTAGAGACAAAATATTTTCCGCCTCTAAAATTCGTCCTTAAATCTTTCTTTTCTAGTAGTGATTTCTTTTTAGAAATCAAGTCATATGCCTGTTTTAAAAATTTAACATCTAAGTTTTCTACTTTTCCAGCTTGTCTTTATTTTTTAATAAAATAATATTTTATTAATTTTAAATTTTTCTAATACTCCTCCTCGTAACTTAATTCTTTTAGCCATTTTAGCTGTAACTCTTTCTGAACCATGGATGAAGTGAAAAACCAACAAATTTAAATCTCTTAATGAAATTTCATTGATATCATTAAACAATTTATTATCTTTATTTTTGGCTTAAAATATTTTATATATTTAAATTAGAATTTGGTTTAATCTGACTTATTTATACCAACGAGTGTAAAATCATTTCAGTCAAAAAATTAGAATTAAAATTATAATCATTTATCACTCTATAGCCGTTGAGCGTACGTAGCACAAAATCCAAAAGAAGGGAAGTGACTAGCTTCCAAATGTCTTCCGTGAATCATCAATCCTGTTAATGAATTGACATGAAATATTAGAAATCAAATCAGCCTATAATAATAAAATAAAATAAAACAAAACAATTTGAAGAAAACGATGAAAATTCACAATTTATGACACTCATGGAAAACCTATAAAACGGAGGTTGTTTGCTTGCGGATGTACACTGAAAAGATATTATCGTACATAAATATGTACATTAATTGATAAGAGATTATTTCAGTGTAGTCAGTAGTATTGATTTTGAGTCCGTAGAAATATAATCGTGTTGAAACTTAATAAAAAAAATAATTACAAAATCAATAAACCGGTGAATAATATTGAAAAAAAAACATTTTTTTTTGTAAAAAATAATAATTCATATACGTAGAGAGACAATTGACCAATTCTAATTCTTTTTTGGGTTTTCGATTCGTTATGTCACAGGATCACATTTTTTTTCGTATAAAAGAAATGACAAGTTAAATAATACTAAAATAATTGAAGAGGCACTACTGTATTCAATGATTTTATCTTGTCTATGATAATTGTATGGCACCAATTTTTTTACCTACAACATGATTTTTATTTATCCCTTCTTTTTTACCCGAATATTACGTTTGGCTCAACTATTCAAATTGAACGTCCCATCCAAGGTCACGGATCACT
Source organism: Gastrolobium villosum (assembly GCA_032173675.1). Classification (NCBI taxonomy): domain Eukaryota; kingdom Viridiplantae; phylum Streptophyta; class Magnoliopsida; order Fabales; family Fabaceae; genus Gastrolobium; species Gastrolobium villosum. Next base: position 23,569 of record JAVKPL010011712.1, on the reverse strand, counting down.
CTTTAAGCTGTCACTAAATTTTGTTCTCTTCTCTCACTAATGAAATCATTTATTTTTGGATAAATTATCTCATCCAACACACAAAAAAAAGGGTATGACTCACTTTTTTTTCTCTCTTTTTTTCTCGGCGAGTCTCACTCATTTTTTGTGTGTATTGCATGAGATAATTTATCTCATGCAACATGAGAAGAATATTTTACTTTATTTTTATATGAATATGGTATAAAAAAAAGGGCTTGCAATTTCTCATATTACATGAGAAATGTAAGTTTTCCTATAGAGAGAAAAAGACGTGGGGCCCATCTTAAAGAAAAAAATAAAAAATAGAAAAGTAATTGGCACGGACATCGAAATGAGAGTGATAAGAGAGAAGATTTCTCATGCAACATTAGAAATCTTTTTCCATATATCCAAAATATATATAAATATTTATCTCTAATTTTATTGAGAATTTTAGTGAAATTATATTTCACATCATAATTTCACATCCCAAAGATAAGCTGGATCACTCTTTAAGCTCTCACTAATTTTTGTTCTCTTTTTCTCAGTAATGAAACCCATTTATTTTTATATGAATATGGCATTAAATTTTGTTTATCCAAAAAACAAATATAAATATTTGTCACTAATTTTATTGAGAATTTATAGTGAAATTATATTTCAACTCCCAAAGATAAAAACTTAAGAATTGAACTCAAATCACACGAGATGCTCTGTTCTCATTGGCTAAACTGAGTGAAGTTAGGTAGATAGATAAAACACTCTTACTATCAATTTTTCTTTATTTAAAAATTTTAATTGTGAAAATGAAATTGAACTCTTTATCATTCTAATTAAAAAGACATCAATTCAACCCCCAAGGTTAGCTCATTTGGCAAGTGAAAGGGTCCTCTTGAATCAGAGGTTCAAATCCTACCTAAGCAAATTCTTGGAAAATCTAGGAAAGTGTCTCCTTCTCGGTTGGGGGATTAGTCTCATCCTTCCTCCGGTAGCCAAGCTTAATGCACCCGTTGTTCCAATGAGGGGCGGTCTTACAGGACCGTATCCCAATGTCAAGGTGGGTGACTGGAGGAGGTTGAATAGGGATACCTTCGGGTTATACCTAAAAAAAAAAGACATCAACTCTAAAGTAAAGCACAAAATGTATTTACATAGTACTATAAAAAAGTCCTAAAAGAGCTTATTTGGCCAATTAATATTTGTGATATATTAATTCAAAATTATGTCGTTTGGTTTGAATGGCTGTTAATTAATTAATTCGACGGTTCTTGGAGCTGGATCTTGTAGGGTTTGAAGGTGACAATCAAGAGCTCATTTTGATGGCTTGGAGTACAATAATAAGAATATGCTGTTAGTGTGAACATTATAGCCTCTAGAAGTGATTCTTGTCTTTGATGTGTGTCTGGTTTCTGTATACTCAAAGTGTTAGGTTTTTCATGGGGTTATTTCTTTCGGTTATTGGAGTTGACTTTCTCTGGTTTCATTAAAATTTGTATGCTTTGTTGTACTTCATTAAATTTATTAGTGCAAGAGACGAGGAGACTTTTAATTGTGTGTCCTTATATAGGAAAATAATTAACATCAATCTCTGAACTAAATAAAATGTGTCGTGATTCGTGTCTTATACTCTTGCATATTTTCTTGTTCAAATCACAACAATTTTCAATACACACCGATTAATATGAAATTTATTTTTTTACCAAATATTAATTTGTAGAATGAAAACGAGATTAACTCTACTCAAGTAATCAATTGATTGACTTTGATTGATAGTATCAATTCACTAAAAGAAAATCGTGGCTGAGGAATTTTTTCGGTGGAGCTGACATTACTAGAAAATTTCTCATTTTTTTTTTCGATTTTTTTTGTCAAATTTGTTTATCGTTTTTAAATTTGAGTAAATTTTTTTAGGCATTTTGAGAAATTTATTTTTTCTTAATAATATAATTTTTTTCAATTTTTTTTTTATTCCAAATTTCAAAACCACATGAACGTTAGAGGAGAAAATCTTAGCTGCAAAACTATAAACCCTTTTTTAAATGGCATGCCACATATGACATCACATGACAAATCAAAATATTAATTTTACCCTAATACTTTTTCTCTAATCTTTCATGCAGGAAAGATATACTTGCTACTAAAAAAAGTTTATCACTCTTACGACTAATTTAATCACTGTTAATTTCTGTCGATCTAACGATTGTATTTTATTAGAAATTTTTGGATTGTACTTATTAATTATTTATTAATTTTTAATAAATTATAATCATTAGATTAACGAAAATCAACAGTGATTAAATTAATTGTAAACATGATAAATTTTTTTGGTGATAAATATATCATGTCCCATCTTTCATTACTAAAAATTTATCTATTTACGATTAATTTGTCTATTAGATCGTGTCACATGAAGTAATATGATATATAAAAGATCAATTCCCGACATTTATATATTAGATAATTTCTACCAAGGCCGTGCGACGGGTTTCACGCAGCGATGGTGCAAGGCACGCCATGGATGCTGGCTACTCGCGCAGGGTCGGTGACACGTGGAAGTTCGCCTTGCAGCTTTTGGTTAATAGGACATGCAAATAATTTTTTATTTTTCGATTTTATTAATATCATCTTAAAGGAAATAAGTTATCTCATGTTATAGAGATAAATTTGTGGGCTCTACTATCTAAAAAATAAATAAATAAAAAAAAGTGGCACAGCTATCGAAAAATGTATAGGAGAGAAAGTTATCACATGTAATATAAAATTAATTATCCCTTTATTTTTAGGGGAAGGATATTATAACAAGCAAGTTGTGTTACTATCATGTTACTACAAAATAATCTAACCGTTAGATCGATTATGTTGATACAATGATTATATTTATTTTCATCTTTATATGGTTATGATTCCCCAAATTTAAGGTGAAAGTATCTAATATGAAAAATCATAACCATACAAAGGTATAAATAAATATAAAATATTAAATTTGGGGAATCATGATCATATAAAGATGAAAATAAATATAACTTGATCCACATAATTGATCTAATTGTGAGATTGATTGGTAGTAACATAGTAATAATACAACTTGGTTGTTACAATATCCTTCCCCTTATTTTTATCACTAAATTCTTGTAAATAAAACTTTTCACAGACTGACTTGTTGAATATATGATAAATGTGTTATATTAATATTAATATTTTTTTTGTAAGCTTAATATTATTTATTAATTTTTAAGTTGTTGCATTGAAATATGGTTTTAATGTTTCGATATTAAATGTAGATAAGTTATCTATATTTGCTCCTAAAAGGACATCATTTTGGATTAAAAATTATAATAAAAAAGATTATTATAACCCTAAAATAAATTATAATTACAAAAGTATCTTGATTTCTGCCTCAAAATAATGTCCTTTTGGGTTTAATATAGATAAGTTATCTACATTGACAGTAGAAAGAGGGAACCCCTAATATATATATATATATATATATATATATATATATATATATATATATATATATATATATAGGCTTTAACGTTTCTATAGTAAATGTAGATAAGTTATCTACATTCGTCCCAAAATGATATCGTTGGGCTCAACATAGATAAGTTATCTAGATTGACCGTATAAAAAACGAACCTTATATATATATATATATATATATATATATATATATATATATATATATATATATATATATATATATAAGGTTATACTTACAACATTTTTTTTACAACCTCTTACAACCATATCTTATCACCGTTAACGGTTATCATTTTCGCAAATTAAACTCATTAATTAATTATTAATTCATAATAAATGATAATCGTAGATTGATGGAAATCAACGGTGATAAAATATAATTGTAAGAGATTGTAAAAAAAAAAGTTGTAAGTATAACATTCCCCTATACATATATATACATATATATACATATATATATACATATATAGGATCCTTTGACACCAGTGTCAAATTTAAAATTTGACACTTCATCTGAGAGTCGTTAGATCAAAAAAGATCAAGGGCTCTGATTTGTAAGCATGTGACACCGTTGATCTTTTTTGATCTAATGGCTCTCAAATGAGGTGTCAAATTTGAAATTTAACACCGGTGTCAAAGGATCCTACCTCATATATATATATATATATATAGAGAGAAATACATATGTTATGTAACATAATACAAAACCAATTTCCTATACAAACAAACTTTGGTGGGACCCTTAATGAAAAAAAAAATGAAAAACAAAAGAAATATTTACACATTGTTCAATGAGTGAGTAGAAATGATTTTTCTTATCATGCTACATGATAGAAATATTGCCTATATATATATATATATATATATATATGGGTTTACATCTATCATGTCACATGACACCAAAAATTTTCCTACACACACACAATATTTTGTGGGGCCCACACTTTCTAAAGCAAAAAAAAAAACTAATGCACGCAAAACGAATCTCTATAACATTACATAATCACTTTTCCTACGATATAACTCTTATAAGACTCTATATATATATATAAATGATCATGAGTTGGAACTTACCCATCTTTATTTTTTTATACAGCTATGAATATCGACATCATTTATTAATTTGAACTATTGAATTGAATTAATTATCTAAAAAACACGAGCCATTCATGTAAAAGTTACATGCATCAATTGCTGATATTAAGTGTTCCACCTCCTTTTTATATGACTTTTTACTCAACCTATTTTACCGAGTGTCATTTCTTGAGTAGCCACTTACTCAACCTATTTATTGTTGATAATGATATACCTTTCTGTGGAACATAACTTACCTACCTTCTCCAACCCACAAATATCCAATAGCTTTTCTTGAGAAATAATGAAAGTGAAAATTGGCAATGCAATGCAAACATATATGCCATTGTTGTCCAATGGCATGGGGACAAATGGGGACAACTATGGAACCTTTTTCGGCCATTCCACCAAAACAAACAAACAAACAACCAATAATGTAACACAAATGTAACAAACACATTATGTGTCAATAAAGAAAGCCCATAATGTACCTGGTTTAAAATATGGATTAGATAAATTGATCAAAATGTATCTGACCGTGGTTTCGAAACACTTATGTACTTTCATTTGGGTCACAGTCCCCATCGTCACTTCATAAGGGAGCACGTAAACTTTTGTTTTGCTGCTAAAACTATGATAAACAATTGATATAATAAAGCAAGGCAACATAAGAGTTATTTGTGGCCATTAGGGATGTGCATGGGTCGAACCGAACTGATTTTTTTTGAAAAAAACCGAATCGAATTGGTTTAAATGGTTCGGTTCGAAAGTGGTTCGGTTCGGAAGTGGTTCGGCTCGGTTCGAAAGTGGTTCGGTTCAGTTCGGAATCGGTTCGGAAATGGTTCGGACCGGTTCGGGTCGACCCTCTTTTGAAAAGAAAAAAATTTAAAAATTTAAAAAATAAAGTTATAAAAATTAATTTGGTTTGGTTTGAAAATGGTTCGGTTTGGTTCGGAAATGGCTCGGTTCTTAAACCGGTTCTAAAAACTGGTTCGGTTCTTTAACCGGTTCGGTTCATGAACCGGTTCTTTAAAAACCGGTTCGGTTCATGAATTAGTTTTTTAAAACTGATTATTTTATGGAGCGGTTCAGTTCGGTTCATGGTTCGACCCACTCGTTTGGTTATTTTGCACATCCCTAATAGCCATAGTTAGGAGCGAGCATGCTAATAATAATCATTATTAAACTTTAACGTCTTATAACATAATGATCAATTCGTAGACTTCGATCAGAGTAAGAGATAAAAGCAAAAAAAGAGAATTATAGACTCAAAAAAGCAAAAGGGTTTCAACATCGTAGCTTTTTATTCTGATCGCACCTCTTTGTATGATTGCCGTGTAGGATTTCCACGACTGAATTCCGATCATGATGTGAATGTTTTTATTTTTATTTTTTATATTTATGTTTTTGTTATTATTTAGTCTCGGAAATCCATTACGAAGACAGCATTATTCGAAAGGCCAAAACAACTTAGCATCTCTAGGGCGTAAATTTCATATTTGTAACTTTACGACCCTTACAACCAATCTCATCATCGTTAGATTATAATTAGATTTAATAGTTCATAATTATCTCATATAATCTTAATTTTTACTCTCTCATTCCCTCCTTATCTCTCTCTAATTTTGAAAATCACCTCTCTGATCCTCTGTTCTTCGTTACGAAGATTGTACATGGATAAATTAATTATTTTTTTTTATCTTTTTCACCATCGTAAAGCACTCAATCTCTTTTTACCATCGTTGCAAAGATTGTTTCATCCTCTCTTCATCGATCTCATGGCCCACGTACAGCACCAACCTTTTTTATCCTCCCAGAACCCAACTATTACCCATTTGATATAAAGTAATGATTCTTTAATAAAGAATGAATTGTTAAAGTAATGGAAGAGTTGTTTATAAAAAAAAAAGTAATGGAAGAAATAGAAATCAGCCACGATTGTTTATCAAATAATGTACATGTGGACGAAAGCTTTAAAAAGAATAGCGATCAAGACGACGGAAAAAGACGATGAAGAAAAAATTAACTCACGGTCAAATTATTTGTCTTGGTGAGATGTTTTTGTTGAAACTGAAAATCAAATCGTTGTAACGATGAAGAGAAGATGAGAAGTGATTCTCAAACCTAGAGAGACGTGCAGATCACAAACCTACAGAGATGAAGAGGGGATGAGAAAGTAAAAATTAGGATTATATGAGGTAATTATGAACCATTAGATCTAATTCTAGTTTAACGGTGATGAGATTGGTTGTAAGGGTGGTAATCTTACTTGGTGGTAAGTATAACTGTCCCCTATTTTAATTAGAGATATGTTATTAAACCTATTTTTTTTATGCCTACCTTATTTATAACTCTCAAATACTATTGAGTTTTGCTCTTTCACTAAAGCCTAGTAGAGCCTAGTGTATAAGAAGAGCCTAAAAAATCTAGAGTACATTCAGCTTTAGGCTAGGGTTTCTTGGAACTTTTATATATATATATATATATATATATATATATATATATATATATATATATATATATTTGGAATACTTATATATATATATATATATATATATATATATATATATATATATATATTTGGAATACTTATATATATTCTACATTTGTAATCATCAGCCTCATAGGTATTCACTTTGTGGTTGCACAGGCTGAGACAATCTTATCTCCTTGAAAGCGAGAGAGTGTCTATATACTCCCCCTTTCCCATTGAGACATAGTCTGAAAATTTTGCCACTGTCCAGTCTCAAGGAGTTTATTCGTGTTGTGGCGCAAAGGTGAGCAGTTCGTGAAAAAGAATCGTACATGGGGAGATTCTGCACAAGATTTGCGTATCAAGAGATAAATCAGTAAAATGATGATGATGATTTGTTTGCATCACAAACCGCAATGGTATTAAACGCTTCCACAAAACCAATTGCTCCTAGGATTGGTATCAGAGTCGAATTGCATGTTTGGACGTGGATATAATTTTTTGATTTACTGATATTCATGTAATTTTTTAGCATCGTAAAATATGGCACCTAGGGTTCTATATTTGTTATTATATATTGACATATGTATCCTTTATAATTCTTTTTATAAAATCAATGCTTTTATTTGGTTTTTGGCTTTAATCCATGGTAGAAATTTGGTTGTATTTTCTTGGGTTGTAACAAGGAGGCTAATCCCTTATGATTAGGTTTCCTCCTTAATTTTTTTTTCAATTTTTTTATTATATATTTTCGCTGTATTACAAAATTATAATGAAAGAAGACAAAAAAGATGCAAAAAGAAGACATCCAATCAAAAATCCAAAACCGTAGAAAGATTTAGAACGGAAAATAAAGTCAAAGGACAGTTGAATCGCGCAAAATGGAGGCCGGGCGCTCCATCGCTCTCCACCGAGAGTTTCTGCCAGTGGGCTTCACTCTCTGGGAAATATAGAGCGCGTAGGAGCTCTGTTTAGGGCAATTCCGATTACCATGGCTTCGTCTCATCAAGATGGTCCTGCCTGTAAAATTTTGCATCATTCGGAGGCGCAACAGTCATAACAGCTAGGGTTTCCAAGAAAAGAAATAGGTTTTCTTGCCATTTTTTGATATTTTGGGCCTTTAAGCCCATGGTTTCCAAAAATGGTTGAACCAGAACCTTTTTTGCCATCAAATATTGGCATGTAATTTTATTTTATTTTTCTCTAGAAACCATGGATTAAAGTTTATTTTATAATTGCTTTATTTTTATAAATAGATGAATTATATGATTGATAACATGCTTGATGTAATAACATGCATATAGACTAGGTGGTGCCTAGGGGTGAAACTCGGCCGGGCTTTCCTACGGCTTGGCCTACGATAGGCTAGACCGGACCTAGTATATTTCGTAAAATAGGTCGGGCTTAGGCCTTGAAAAAACTTGTTTAATAAAATGGCCATAGGCTCACTTTCACAAAGCCTGGCCTATAAGCTTACATGGCCTATATTATATTATTTGTTTTAAATAAAATAAAACAAAATAAGTATGCCTTTAAGAAAAAACAAAAGATATAAATTTAATCAATTGCAATTATTTATAACTTAATTATATTCGATTATATTTTATAAATAAAAAAGAAATCTGACTTTATTTCTTATGCGGGAGAAACCAACATCTCAGCATATTAGATTATGTATATGAATATATTCAAAGATTTTTGGGAGAGGTTATACTTACTACAAGTATCATGGTGTGTTTGTTGGATTCATGTAGTTATTTTAGTTTACATAGTATGGATTTATTTGTTGGATCTGATAAAATATATGTTATTTAGTTTGAGCATTTTACTTTTGAAAGTGACTTAAATGCAGATTGTATGAGTTTTGTTGTGATTCATGATTCCGTTTGGAAGTTGAAATTATGAGTTTTGGTTTAGCAACAGAATTTGAGTATTTTGCAAAGCTGATTCATGGTTCTACTTAGAAGTTAAAAGTTAACAGGCTAACGGGCTAGGCCAGGTCATTTGTCTTTTTATAAACGGGCCAAGTCAGGCTAGCAATTAGACTCGTACTAAGCTTGATCCAGGCCAAATTGAAATTTTTTGTAGTAGACTTGGGCTTTTCGGGGCAAAGCTTGGCCCAGCTCAGCCCACTTTCACCCCTAGTGGTGCCATATTGTTGTTGCACAACTTGTTTTTTTTTTTGGTAAGCTGTTGCACAACTTGTTAATTACATGAGTATGATAACTGTTATGTTTGTACAACTAGGTCAATAGTCATTATGGTAATTAATTTATATTTCAAAATTTAAATGTAATGGTTATTACAATTGATAGGTTAGATTAATGATCTTTATGACATTAATTTTAATTTTCGAAATATAGGTATAACGAATTTAATAATTTAATGATCATTATGGTAATTATCTTAATTTCAAATTATCCTCGTAAATGACTATTATTATGATTCCTATTAGGGGTGTAAATGGGCCAGGCCGGCCTACAGGGGCCTATGGCCTGGCCTACAAAAGGCCTGGCCTGGCCTACGAGGTAAATAGAACATGTTAAGGCTTGTGGATGAGCCTATTTAGAAACAAGGCCGCAGGCTGAAAATAAAATGCCTGGCCTTTTAGCCTGTAGGCCGGCCTGTTTAATATTTAAATGAAAAATATCTTATTTATTTATTGTAAAAGTTAGATAACTTAACCTAATATTTAATATTTATTTGTTGTCATGAATTTTTATAATCTGTGTACTTGTTAAAAAATCTGTTGTAGAATTTTAATAATTTGGACCTAAACTATAAAATATTGTTTAATGAATGAGATATTTCATTTTTCTTTTAAATTTAATTTTGAACATGGTAGGCCTAAAAGGCCTCATAGGCCATGTAGACTTTTTATTTTTTAATAACAGGGCAGACTTGGCCTTTAAATTAAGCCTTTGATAGGTTTATAGGCCAGATAGGATCAGCATTTTTTTGTGTAGGCCTAGGCCATGAAGGCCAAAGCCTGGCTCGGCCTGGCCTAATTACACCCCTAATTCCTAGGATCTAGATTGATAATTAAGTCAATTTTTAGGATAATTTAAATCTTGATAAATAATTAATTTTTTTTAAAAGAACTGTTTATTTTGCGAGTAAATTATGGGTCTGCTTTTCACCAAAAAAAAATTATGGGTCTGCTAAAATGATCATGTGTAAAATACACGTTGCCTATCATGACCGAATCATAGGACCTTAACGATTTCAAAATTTTAGTATAGTATTGTAAAACTCATCGTCGGTATTGCTTGGATGCTAAGCATATTTTTTGAAATTAAAGAATGGTTACTCTAAACTGCAAAACGGACACGACAATTTTTTAAAAAATTGTGTGTCGGACACGTGTCTGACACGGACACGCTCCGACACGTGTCCGACCCGCGGTCAACATTTGGGGACACGTAGTCAACTCTCCGACACGCAGTCAACCTTTTCCGACACGCGGTCTACGCTCGGACACCTTGTTTTTGTTTTTTTTATTTTAATTTTATTTTATTAACTAAATATAAAAAAAATTATAAATTAATTTTTTTCTGTTATGAAATTTGACATGAAAAATTAACAAAGTACGAAAAATTATTTTTATTTATATTTATGTTGTAAAATTTAAATATTTGATTAGTTATATATTTACTATGGACTGTTATATGTATTAAATATAAATTATATTATATATATTAAAAGTTTTATTTAATATCAAAACGTGTCCCAACGTGTCGAGATATGATATTTTTTAGAATTAACGTGTCAGCGTGTAGTGTCGTGTCCCGTGTCGGTGTCCGTGCGTCATAGACTCTAAATTGAACAATTCTAGGAAATTAAAAATTGCTTGTCGAATAAGATAAAATTTAAATTAAGAAACTAATTTAATCTCCAATCGTACTATAATATCATTAATTTAAACATGTTATTTAGTTTGCGTGTGGTGGATAACTATTAAAAGTACAGTTAGTTATGATCTTTGGCATGCTTAATGATCTTTGGTGTTATCATTATATACAATGGTGTATTATATTATGAAATGTAATCCCTCTATCCCTTTATTTTTAAAGTCTTATATAATAAGGATATATTTTTCCTATGATGAAAGAAATAAAAAACAAAAATTATAACTAGTCTCAAAGAATTAGAGTTTTCGAAATCATATTTCAAATTTTTTTTTTTTTTTCATAACAGTATATATATATGATTTAGAAGATAAATTTGGGCTATAAGGGGTTTTCAAGTTTAGTGTGCATGAATGTATAACAATCATCAAGAAGATAGTACTCTCCCGAGGTAGATCAAACAACTTTCTCTATCATATTCACAATTATAATCAAACACAGAAATTTAAATTTTCGATTTGAAAAATTGAAACACAAAATAGTAAAAGCCACTGATTATTGTCGCAAAAAAGGTATAGAAAAGTGAGGCTTTATTAAAACTCTTCATTCCACGGTTTCCACCCTATATAGGTAGACAACAATATAATGTGATCAAACAACATCAGATATCTACCTGTTCAATAAATGAAGACCCATTAGATGATATGAGCTACAAATATTAAGAGGGTTTTATAAGAATTATAATTTTCCTACACACCATTTGATTTCCGTGCTGACATGGGTCCTACATATAATTTGTTCTAACACATGGATCACACATGCTTTTTATCTGTACAACATGAGATTTCAATTCTCCTTCAACATGAGAATTATAAAACCCATATTAAAACCCTTGCAATAGCAGGGAATCTTATCTTGCCAACACCAATCACATCCCTTGCTGACGAGGCTTAATTTCGTAGCTTATCTTAAATTTCGGATATAAAGCCATCGTAAATGAATGAGTAGAAAGTAGAAACCAAAGCGTGACTTATGATGCAGCAACTACGGATTCTTCGCTAGCTGGGAAGTTAATTACCCAAAGGTTAGAATTATTCACCAAGAAGCATACCATAACGTGACATATAATGCACCCACTTATGTTATTATATATTGTAATTATATATTGTACGCACTTATTTTATATGGTTACACATAAATAATTATAGAAAGTCTGATTTAGCACGAATGCAATTCAATAATTCTTGGGATATTCGACTAGAAGCTCCCTATAGAAGACAAATTAAGAAATAGCTATATATATCACGTTCATTTGAATTAATAAGTGGGAAACACTAGCATATATGCATAGAATAGAGCTTCCCCTTTTAAAGCCACGTTGCTTTTTGACAAAAGAAAGATGTGGCCATTGAAAGGGGTATCATTGGCATTTTATAAGAGGAACACGTATTCTTTTTGTTGGTATGAATAATCAGACATACAATCATAAATCAAAAAGAAAAGAAAGGGAAGAAAAGTGAAGACACAAATTTACCCTAATTCATTCGATGTAGGTTACGTTTAGCAATATATATATCAATACTATTAAACCTAGATCAGTCAACGGCTCAGTCAGGGTACCGAGTTAGTGGGTCACTAATTGAACCGCTTAAATTGAATTTATATAAAGATATTAATAAATATGTAAATAGAAGTAATATTACAAATCAAAGTGATATGCTTAAAAATCAGTACTGGATTAGCACCACTTCATTGACCAGTTAGTTGATTGAACCAGACCGCTAACCGGTCCGGACCGGTTTTAATAACACTTGTAAACACTATTTTGTAAATACGAAATATGACTCATACCCAATACTTTTATGATGTTAATTTAGTTACCTTACTTAATATTGAGTTTGTGCTCTTTTATTAAAGCCCAAATGGGCTAAGAATATGAGAAAATCCCAAGAAACCTAGAGCCCAATGAGCTTAGGGTTAGGGTTCCTTTTTGTTTATTTTGTAATTTTATTTTTTAGGAAACCATGGATTAAAGTTCTTAAGTTAATTGCTTTATTTACCTTTCAGGCGTGGGATTCATTTCTCTAAGGAGCATTTCGCTAAGACTCCTGAGTAGAGAAAATGCATGAGTAGGATACCTTATGCTTCGGAAGTAGGTAGTCTCATGTATGCTATATTGTGTACCAGACCAGATATCTACGCTGTGGAAGTAGTAAGTCGATATCAATTTGATTCTGGAGAAGAACATTGGATAACAGTTAAACATATACTAAAGTATCTTGGAGAACGAGAGATTATATGTTGGTCTATTCTAGTGGGAGTCTTAAAACCATTGGTTACACAGATTCATATTTCCAAGGAGATATTGACTCAAGAAAGTTGACCTCAGGCTATGTGTTCACTCTTAATGGCGGTGGCATTTGTTGGAGGCTATCAAACAACCGTGGGTGGCTTACTCTACCATAGAGGCTGAGTATGTAGCTGCATTTAAAGCTGCAAAGGAAGCCACATGGTTGAAGAATTTCGTACGGATCTTCAGGTGATACCAGGTGCTAGTCGTCTGTTAGGAACGCAAATCCTACAAAGGAAAATCAGGGAACCGAAACAGAGAAGAAGAGAAAAACAAAGTGAAAAAGATCCTGTATATTCATCAAGTGTCTTTCTACAATCTTCTTCTAACAACATATATCCCTCCTCTAACAACTTTCCAACCATTTCCATATATTGACACGTATACCCTCCCCACTAACAAACTCTATCAGCACAAACACACACACCAACAACTTCAACAACACACACACACACTTACACAGCAGTAGGCTTAATGGATACCCTTATTGGGCTAATCACATGACAAAGTCTTTGGCCCAATAAGGGGCTCCCATCACTCTTCTACTCCTATCCTTTCTCATCATAACATTGCTCCCTTCTCCCAAAAGAACCTTGTCCTCAAGGTTGTGGTTAGGCAGAACAAACTCAGGATAATACAACTCAAGATCAGTCTGATCCTCCCAAGTTGCATCTTCAGGAAGAGAGTTAGTCCACTGAATCAGCCATTGGTACTTGCTACCTTGTTCTTCCAGCACCTGTCGAAACTTCAATGCAGCCAAGGGAACTTGAATTGGTAAATTACCACTGCTTAACTCGGGTAAAGGCAAGGCAACTGTTGAACTGTCACCTCTAAAACGTTTAAGTACCGAGACATGGAAAGAGGAATGAATCTTACAACTTGGTGGCAGCTCCACCTGATAAGAGACAGGGCTCAAAATCCTAGTGATTGGAAAAGGTCCGAAATACCTTTTTGCAAGTTTCTGGCACTTCCTCTTTGTGAGTGTAATTTGTCTGTAAGGCTGGAGCTTAATCAAAACCAAATCCCCAACAGAGAAAGTGACATCCTTCCTATGTTTGTCAGCCTGCACTTTCATCCGATTCTGTGCACTGCATAATTGCTCCTTGAGAAACTTCAGCAGCCCATCGCGGTGACTCAAGGTAGCATCCACAGCTTCAACTCTAACCGAACCATGGAGATAAGAAGGAATCATAGTTGGAGCCTTACCATAAAGAGCCTGGAAGGGAGACATTCCAATGGCCGAATGTGCAGCAGTATTGTAATGATACTCTGCCCATCCCAAATAAAAAGCCCACCTGTGATTTTCTTCATGGCAAAAAGCTCTCAAATATTGCTCCAAGTACCTATTCGTTACCTCCGTCTGCCCATCGGATTGTGGATGATAAGAGGTGCTGGTCCTGAGTAATGTTCCACTGCATTTGAACAAATGTGACCAAAATTGGCTCAAAAAAATTGAGTCCCTGTCAGACACAATGGTTTTTGGAAACCCATGTAGTTTGACCACCATATCACCAAATAAAGAGGCTACCTTCGCAGCAGTATAGGGAGTAGTCAAGGCACCAAAATGAGCAAACTTGGTGAAACGGTCAACTACCACCAAAATGACATTAAACCCTTTGGATTGAGGCAGCCCGGTAATGAAATCCATACTCAAGTCCTCAAAGACCCCAGCTGGAATAGGTAGAGGTTGAAGCAACCCCAAAGGTGGAGAAGTAGACGTTTTGATGAGTTGGCAAGTAGAACAACACTTGACAAACTCATTGACATCCTTCCTCATTCCTTTCCAATAAAAAGAAGCAGATAACCTCAACAAAGTTCTAGCCACACCTGCATGACCCCCAACCAATGTAGAATGAGCTTCCTGCAAAAGGATATCTCTTAATGCCGAATTGGTGCCCAACAAATAACGGTTTTTATGGAACAGAATTCCATCCCGTTCAGTAACAGCCGGATCCCCCAAATCATTCTGTTGCAGCTTCAACCGAATCTGCAGCAACTCAGGATCAACCTTATTCTCCTCACGAATCTGATCCACCAACTGAAAGGAGACTGCTGTTAGCAAAGCTAGGATGCTCCCAGGATGCTCCTCCTCACAGCATCTTGATAGGGAATCGGCAACAACATTGGCTGCTCCTGGTTTATACTCAATGGAAAAATCATATCCCATTAGTTTGCAAGCATACCTTTGTTGCTCAATTGTTTGCACAGTCTGTGTCAATAGCTCCTTGAGACTCCTATGGTCTGTACGAATAATAAACTTGGACCCAAGCAAATAATGTCTCCACTTTTTAACTGCCTCCGTCAAAGCATAAAGCTCTCGGACATAGGTAGATGCCACCCTCAACCTAGGTCCCAACTTCTTGCTAAAGAAAGCAATAGGGTGATTTTGTTGTAAGAGGACAGCCCCAATCCCCACTGCTGAAGCATCAGTTTCAACTACAAAAGGCAAATTGAAATCAGGCAAGGACAGTACTGGAGTACTAGACATAATCTCCTTCAATGCTTCAAAGGCTTCGGCAGCTTCAACTCCCCAAATAAAGCAATCCTTTTTCAACATGTCAGTCAAAGGAGAAGCTAGAGATGCATACTGTCTAATGAATCTCCTATAATATCCTGTCAAGCCAATGAACCCTCTTAACTGCTTAATAGTCTTCGGCTGTGGCCATTGCTTCATAGCAGCAATCTTCTTGGGATCAGCTTTCACCCCCTCACCCGAAACAAGATGTCCCAAATACTCCACCTCGGCCAATGCAAATCCACACTTACTAAGCTTCACCACAAACAAGTTCTCCTGTAAACATGTTAAGGTTAAGACAAGGTGATTATAGTGTTCTTCCAGGAACCACTATATATAAGAATATCATCAAAGAACACTATGATGAACTTCCTCAAATAAGGACGAAACATATGATTCATAGCTGCCTGAAAGGTTGAAGGAGCATTAGTTAACCCAAAGGGCATCACTAAAAACTCATAATGCCCTTCATGTGTTCGAAAGGCAGTTTTGGGAGTATCCCCAGGAACCAATAGTATTTGATGGTATCCACTCCTCAAATCAAGCTTGGTAAATATCCTTGCTCCATGAAGCTCATCAAGCAACTCATCAATGGTTGGAATAGGAAACCTGTCCTTAATAGTAATATTATTCAAGGCCCTGTAGTCAATACACATTCGCCAAGAATTATCTTGTTTCTTAACCAACAAGACAGGTGAAGAAAAAGGGCTCCTGCTCTCTTTAATCAACCCCGAAGCCAACAATTCAGAAACTTGCCTCTCAATTTCTTCCTTCTGATGATAGGCATATCTATATGGCTTAACATTAACTGGTCTAGCCCCATCAACCAAATGTATAGCATGATCACAGCCCCTGGGAGGGGGTAATCCCCTGGGTAACTGGAAAACCGCTTGAAATTGCACCAAAATGGTCCAAATTTCCAAAGGAACAAACTGTTTCAGATCCAATAACTCTGGGGAGACATCAAATGACACTGGTGCCACTGCCCCTGCTAAGCTGAAACACTGCTGAATTTCTCCATAAGAGACTTTAGAATCAGCCTCACCATGTAATACCACCCTTCCTCCCGTAGTCATGAATTCCATGGATAATTCAGCATAATCATGGATAACCCTACCAAGCTGGCTCAACCAAGAAATGCCTAAAATTATCCCAAAACCAGTCAATTCAATAATCCACAGATCAACCACAAATGAGTATCCTTGAATGCTCAAAGGAACTCCTAAACACTTCCTGTCACAAAGAAGAAACTCCCCATTCCCCAAGAATACCCTCATCCGAGGAACCTTTATAGTTGGCAGCCCCACATCATCCACAATTTGCTTTTGGATGAAGTTATGGGAACTTCCAGAATCCACCAAAATAGGAATTATTCGACCCATGAAATCAACCTGAAATTGAAGGGCCCTAGGATTTCTATCCCCCTTCAAAGAGTGCAGAGCAGCTTCATGAGTTGCCTCATGTGTCAACTCAGGCTGCCACACAATGTGCTCTTCAGTATCATCCACACAGTCTTCCCAATCCCCTATCATTAAGAAAAGCTTAGACTTACACTTATGGCGAGGATTCCACTTCTCATCGCAAGTGTAGCATAATCCCAGCTCTCTCTTCTTCATCAAGTCCTCATTACTCAACTTCTTGTAAGGAACCGTAGAGGGCAGGGCTGGAAAAGTAGGCTTCGGACTTGGCATGATTGAAGTCAAAGGCTTCGGTTGCTCCACGGTGTAAGAATTTTTAGTGAAAGTCTTCTTCGACCTAAAAGAGGAGAAAGACGACCGCAACTCAACAAAATGGGCATCATATGTGATAGCTAATTGCATTGCTTGATGGAGCGAAGTAGGTGAATGCAATTGGATAGCCCTTCTTAAATCCGGTAATAAGCCTGAAACAAAGAAGCTCATAAGGATTTCATCAGAAAACTCAGTAACCTGATTAATAAGGGCCTCAAAATTCTTAATGTAATCATCCAAGGTGCCATCCTGCGTAAGTTTCGAAAGTACTCCCCGCAGATCTGTATAAGCAGTGCCACCAAACCGCTGCCGAACCGCCAACTTCAACTGCTCCCACGACTGCGCAGATCCCCCATTGAAAAGCCACTGGAACCAAGGTCCAGCTAGCCCTTCCATCTTCATTCCAGCCAACCGAACCTTGAGTGCATCAGGAACCTGCTGAAGCCCAAAGTATAGTTCGGTTCGAAAGATCCAACTATTTGGATCTGAACCATTGAACAACGGCAACTCCATCCGGATCGATTTCATGACTGCACGAGGATCATCAACTGCAAAACGCGGTTGAGAAGTACCACCGGAATCAGTACCAGAAGAAAAATGCGTACCAGTGGAACGAGTAGATGCTCCGAGCACCGCGACGTGAATCTCCTGAAGCTGAGCAGTAATCGTGATGAACTGATTCTGATGGTCCGAAAATCGTTGCTCAACCCTAGCCTGTAAATCGTCCAAGCTACGATCGATACGAACTTGCAACGCCCCAAATTCATCGGCCAAATCTTGAACACGCATGGTTGAATCTCAGTGAGTCCCGATGAGATGAAAGCACCAATGTTAGGAACGCAAATCCTACAAAGGAAAATCAGGGAACCGAAACAGAGAAGAAGAGAAAAACAAAGTGAAAAAGATCCTGTATATTCATCAAGTGTCTTTCTACAATCTTCTTCTAACAACATATATCCCTCCTCTAACAACTTTCCAACCGTTTCCATATATTGACACGTATACCCTCCCCACTAACAAACTCTATCAGCACAAACACACACACCAACAACTTCAACAACACACACACACTTACACAGCAGTAGGCTTAATGGATACCCTTATTGGGCTAATCACATGACAAAGTCTTTGGCCCAATAAGGGGCTCCCACCACTCTTCTACTCCTATCCTTTCTCATCATAACATCGTCCCATCACTCTTTATTGTGATAATAGTGGGGTAGTAGCACAATCCAAGGAACCGAGGTGTCACAAAAGATAGAAACACATAGAGAGGAAGTACCACTTGATCCGAGACATCATTGAAAGAGGAGATACAGTGGTAACAAAGATAACATCGAAAGAAAACCTTGCTGACCTTTTTACCAAGAGTTTGGCTAAACGTGTGTTCGAGAGACATGTTACATCTACGAGTCTTAGGAGGGTTCCGGAATTGCTGTGACTTTAGGAGATTGGATTTTACTTTGTTTTTTGTGCTCTTTGAGCAAGATATTATGACATTGTAATTTTTCTGAAAGTTTTAAATGACATATTATTCATTTATTTTGCACACTATTTACTAACACCAAGGTCCGGATCAATTGTGTAGTATATGATCATATGGATACATTCATGGAGGACATGATCATATGTTCTCACAATTGATAAATAAATTCACAGCTATTAAATAAAGTTGGGCACTTTATTTAAGCTGCAATATTTTATGAAATAATTTTGTCCGAACCATTGTAAAATATTGGTATGAATTAATATTCATATTGAAAGGATCCAGGAGAGATTTGATTAAGGTTATTTTTCTGTCATAAGGTGTCAAATCTCCAGATAACTATAGTTATGTAATTGCTCTTAATCTTGAGTTTATTATAAATAGGTAATTGAATAATTCTCATTCTTTGATTTACCAACGGGTGAACTTCGATCTTTTGACGGCCAATAACTCAATTTTTTGGGAGTGAGATTATTTGATTATCGATATTTATGAGATAAACAACATGGAATTTGTAGGATATGTCCCCTTGATATCTTTCGGTACTTGGATATTGAAGACACTAACCAATACATATAATCCATAAGAGAAACTATTAGAATCAAGGGCATAAATAATTGATTGAGTAACAAAAAACTTGTCAATCAATTATAGACATCCTACAAACGGGCGATGCATATTCATGTTATAAGTGTTATTAATCTTAGAGTTCAAGTTTGGGCTTTTAGTGGAGTAGCACCAAATTATATAATCATTCGTTGATTATCAGGAGCCTTGATTGATAACAAATGATAGATCCTCGGGCTTAGGGGTGTTCTTGGTCTAGATTGGATCGGTTTTGGAAGCAAAAATCATCTGATCTAATCCCTTCGGTTTAATCATGTAATCATCGATTCAGTTTGGATTTATTTTAAATCTGATCCAATCCAATCCAATTTTATTCTGATTGGATTGGATCGATTTTTAATTTTTTTAAAAGCCTAAGATTTGTATGATGATTATTGTGCAAATAACATATCTTTTGTATGTATTGGCTTTGTAAAATTTGTATGATGATTATTGTGCAATCTAGAAGCATTGTACAACAAAAAGTTGAATTACCATCTTTTACCTCCAACAAAAACTTGTAATATGGTTGACTGAGATACGAAGTAACCTAAATTTTCATCCTATAGAGGAGTTGTTGTACAACAATAACCCATGTAATAAAAAATATATTATGTATCTTACCAAAAAAAAACATAACATAGATTAAGCACAACCCAATTTCTCCAACATGATGGATTAATGGGTCTTAGATTTAGAATTTCGCTATATGATTTTTGGGATATGATTAGGGAAAGGCCCAAGTAGATAGATGGTAAGATTGGAGAATCATTGGATTGGTTTGGATTAGATCGATTTTCACCAACCAATCCAAAAACCGATCAAATCCAAATAAATTTTGCGGTTTTTTTTTTTCGGTTTTCGTTTTTTCATTTTCGGTTGATTCGGTTTTCAATTTTTCAGTTCAGTCTTCGCGGTTTGAATCGGTTGATGAACACCCCTATTTGGGATAGCTTGAGATAAGGGATGATGTGTTTTTCCAGTTATTGATGACTTATTGGTTACATGGTCTTGGGTTTTGGACTCAAGTTTGTACCCAAAAGAGCAAGTTGGAGATTGTTGGGCTTGTACTCTTTTACTAAAGCCCAAATGAGCTAAGAGTATGAGAAGAGCCAAAGAAACCTATAGCTCAATGATCTTAGGGCTAGGATTTCTTGGAACCCTTATAAAAACTAACACTTATTAAGTTATTAATCTCCTATGTGATTAAACAAAGAGGTAAACTCAGATCTGAAAAGTGCCAACACACTTCCCCTTGCCCCTTGAGAGATAGCTTGGAAGGTTTACCAGAACAGTAGAGATCTGTTCGTGTAGTGACGCAGTGGAGATCAGTTCGTGAGTTCGTTCTATGACACAAATGACTCTAGTTCGTGGCGCATCATCCCAAATCTGTACTACAAGAGGTAATTGTAAACAATGATGATCCATCACATTCAAACCGCAATGGTCTAAATGCTTCCACATAATTAATTGCTCCAACACTTAATTCATAATGTTATCATGCATGTAAAAAAATAGTTATATAAATAGAATGTATGATTGTCTAGTTATTGTTGTCTCAAAATATTTTTTTCTTGTTGACTTTAAATTTTGTTTACTTGATCACATAGTAGTTTGTGTTCGCTAATCTATGCAAATTAAGTTTAGTTGAAATTAAAAATTAAATATTCGTTTGAAGATAAGTATCACTAGTTAGAGGTGCCGTAAAAACATCTTTAAAACAATTATATAGATTATAAATGTAATAGGTAGGTGTACTTATTCTTGATTGATAACTTTACCCACTAAACCATGTCATTTTGTGCCAAAGTGCAAAGATTTATTTTTTGGCAATAGTGCAAAGACTTTATAAATGCAAACAGAAAAGACATAATTTTTAGTTGATTATACATAAAAAATTACTTAAGCTAATTTTATGGAATTAATTTTAGTTTTTATTGCCATATTCATGCATGTGGAGGAGTGTGTGCATGCACTATGGGTACACCTTCCCCTGTGCCATCTTCTGATAATTGATTGGCTTCCAGTCCCTATAACTTCTAATGTGTTGTCGCTGTCTGAGTCATTTTTTATCTTGTTTTGTTTGATAGCCAAAGACTTCAAATACAAAATGGTTTTAATTTGTCCATTAAACATACACATGCCATGTCTCCATCTAGAGGCATTATATCTCTACTTATATATATAGGCATTGCAGTCATCCAGTAGTTGTGGCGTTATAATTGATCATATCAGAAACAGAAAGCACAAAAAGCTAAGTAACGTGTTCACAATAAAGAAGTTACTATAATTTGCAATATGGATTCCATGACTTTTATAAGGTCTAAATCCGAATACCTTTTGCTTTCATATTTGTGTTCTTCTATTAATGAAAGAGGTGAATATTGGATTTAATTTGTTTGTTCTTCTATTAACATTATCCGTTGAAAAAGAGTTTTTCTTGTCTAACCCTAATAAAAAAACATGTATGTCTTTAATTTCATTTTAATAAATAAACATGATTTACATATTTGTTTAAAAAAAATGGAGGAAACATCAGTTTTTTTTAAATAAAATAATAATATTAACATTTTTCGTCTATATGGTTCTTGTACCTATATTAAGAAAAAACTTTTTTTTAATTACCATGTAGTTGTCGGTTTTTTTGGTTTGGCCAGGGAAAAATAAATCTTATGTTGTAGGAGAATTCAAATCTCATGTCATAGATACATTAAGTGTGGGACCCACTTATTTAAAAAAAAAAAATGAGTGACACATCTTTTTATGGTAAGTGTAAGAAGAATTTATTTTCTCATGCAACATGAGAAAAACAAACCCCATATATATATATACATGTTATTAGTAAATAAGTTTACTAAGAACATTGCTAATGTATACTTAATTATTTAGGTGACCGAAAAATTTAAAAACTAATGTCATCTTTGATAACTTTTATAGTTTCCCATGTGATTTATATAGGGAATAATTTTACCTTTTTAAACTTTTCTTTAAAAAAAAAAAAAACTTGTCGATTAAGTGGGTGAAAGCCATGGCAAAATGAGTTGCTTGTTAACCTGCTTCATTTGGTGAACTGGGTTATATTTTATAACCTGCCAATCCATTATAATCTGCTCCCTTAAAAGGTGAATTAAAGTGGATAGGATGCGGGTCAATCCAACGGATTGAATTTTTTTATATTTAATTGAATAATTTGGATAAAATATCACATATTTCTTTTACAATAGCTCACTCAATTTTCCTTTCTTGATTTTTTTATTTTTATTTTTCATTATAGGCAGGTTACTAACTTATGATTGTTACAGGATTGGTTGAGATTTTCAACCAATTTTCAAAATTGGAAGCAGAACAAATCAACCCACTTTATAACTAGAGGCAGGGTGAGTACGACCCATAGAAGCGACAATTGAATTAGGTTATAAAAAAACGTTATTTATCTATCTTGTGTTTTATTTAATTGCATATTTATGTGATTCTGCTAACAAAATTAATAAATTAGAAAACATGGTATAATTTTGACACTTGTTATTCCTATTTTGAGAGGCTAAAAGACGTATGCTTTTTCTATTTTGGAGAATAAACTTCTTTTAAATAAATATTTTCTAAAATAAAAAAATAAAAGATATATTTACTTTTAAATTTTGGTGAATTAAGATTATGATATACTTTAAATTAAATTAAGAATAAATACAAACCCTAAACATTCCTCCTTATTTTCAAGCTGAAGTACTTTTATATTGGGCCATGTAGCATGTAGGTGTGCCATAGTATATATTAGCGATGTGGTTCGGCTTTGAAAGTTGAACCACAAGTTATATTGGGCCTTCATATGCATGTTTAAGAAAACGTAAGTCATGTAGGTTGGAACTACAAGTTATATTAATTGGGCTTTCGGTGTCATCTATTCACGACGATTAAACTTCAAGAAAAACATCCATTGAAAAAAGAAAAGAACCTGTACACATAGGTTTAGTCTTTTAACTCTGCTTTATGGCTTTCAGAAGGAA